>MU795138.1:0-52152 GCA_027886305.1 Lentinula aff. lateritia
GGGTTGCTACGTGAACTATATAGTGCTACCAACACTATGGAGCTTGGCAGGGGGGCAATATTAGCTATTGTACTCTTGCCCAGGGCAATATAGCCGGTTCAGTGTTTCCTGATGAATCCCTGGATGTTTACAAGTCAGTCTTGAACCTTCGTTGAGGAATTGGTTTCTCACCGTCCAGTCCGTAGGTATTGACAGCGCTCACGAGAGTGTTGACAAAAGTTGTTCGGTTTGCAGCGGACGCAACACATTGAGAAAAGTAAACGCTTCCACCCCAACCACCTGGAAACACAAGGATGGCGAATAAGTATTTCGAAAGGTCACATAAGTACTCCAAAACTTGCCAACAGACAAGACAACTCTAGTTCCTGCACCACTGTTCCGAGCAGCAGTGACTGTTCTTGAGAGCATGTTCTGACTTCCAGAATCCCAGGTCAATGTGCTGGAAGAGTTCGGAATCGCAAAAGCTATATATATATGAAAGTTAGAGCTGGGCATGGTAGCAAATGGAATGGTGAGCCTACCAAAGAATAGAATGGAGAACCTCGTATAGTCCAAGCTTTCAGGAGGGAATTCGGATTCGCTCCAGTCTGATGACGCAATTAAAAAGACAAATCACTTTCCAGACTCATGTATGTTGACCGACCAGGATAATACGCAGCAGCAATCAACGTCGCCTCAGCTTTCATCTCGCCCTTGTTGGCGGTAGCTTCACCGTCCCCGGACAACAGTTGCGCCTTTAACTGAAGAGCACTCTGTCGCGACATCGTAGATGGCAATGCATCTTCAAGATCAAGCTTGGGGTTGGAAGTCTTTGATTCGTTGGAAGAAAGAAAATCGCTCAAGGCGGGCGCATTCCGGTATGTTGGATGAACCAGAATCGCGTTAAGATATGCAGCGAGACCGGTCTTGCGCTCTTCAATCAAAACGTCGTCCAACCAGGCAGACGGAACGAAAGAAGTAACGAGGATGCGTTTGGGAGGTAGAGAGACGGCGATGTCCTCACTGGGCTGCAGCGCGTTGTGGAGAGCGAGAAACTAGAAATGGGATGTATCATTTGGAATTCACATACGACATCGAGCGTGCTTACCTCGGAATATCGCCTGTTCAGGACTGCATGGTTCCCGCCGCGGCTTACTTCCACAGAGTAAAGGATGTGAGGGCGGGGCGAGGAAGCTGTCGTGTGCGTGTTGATTGAAACAATGGGAGAATTTGCCATGGAGGAAAGAGATGAAAGATGATCGTCGTTACAAGAAGCAAGAGACAGATATTGGACTTGATATATACCCCACCATTTTATATGAATCGAAATTCGTCAGACATTCGAAGCATTTCCCGATTCACATGCGTCCAGATTGAAATATTGGGCTACCCGCGACAGTGCAGCAGACAGACGACCAAGATAAGACATTCTCTCGATCTCCTGCCTCTATAAAGTGTAAATTTTCAGTGGTCAATAATTGCTTGTCATTCACATGATGCCTCAGCTGGAGTGCATTGAGTCTGAGCACAAGAGCAGTCTGTGTCCAATCTAATTTGATCCACGGTATATATGTGACCGGATAAGGAAGTCCTCATACAAAGTACATAGAATACTTCGATAGCGATGATCCTCCGGCAGTGTTACAGGACCAGAGGACGCATCTATTCGGTACTCATTCCATGTTCTTCCTGTCTATATTGGTGCCAGCAAAGTAAATTGTAACGTGGATAGAGGATCAATAGCGACTTTCCTCTCGTGATCCAGGTGAGAGTCTTTCGACTCTGTAGAGAAAATTTGAACGAAAGCATGTGAATTTCAATACGCCCTGTGGGTGATTTTACCCATTATTATTCCAGATGGAGACAGAGAAGAAAACGCCTGGCTCGACAGCCATCAACAGATCCTCAGTGTACACATTCTCAAAACGAAGATGAGGTGAGGAGAGCCTAGGCGAGCCGATGATTTATCGCTGTCAAGGTTCTGAACCTTGACTAGTGTGACGTTGAATGTGAGTGCTCGAAGTTGACATGCCGAGTCTAACCTACTGCCACGTTCCAGCGGGGAAGTCACCCAAACGTGGAGCTTATGCCTCTTGAGACCATTGGATCAAGGAGATAAGAACTGGCAAAAGCTCTTTCGAAGGCAGGTTCAAATCAACACAGTCCTATTCATATTTCGATACAACTCTTGACAACGCAGGGGCGGCAAAAGATTCAGCTTCTGCAGAATGCACAAGTAGGTATCTAACTCACTATTTATAGACAGACGATAAACCAGAGACAATGTTGAGGCGCACTACAGCTGAACAAAGACAAAGCAAGACGCAGCAAACCCGCCATGATTCGGATTCTTCCGAAGAAATTTGCCGACACATCGTATCGTCGCTCCGGTCGGCTCCGAATGACGGGAAACATTTACCACGTGCTTTGCGTGCTGTTGAATGAGTCAACGCTCTGGTGAGTCACTGCACTTCTTTCCTGTTCTCCCACTTTCACTCCCATCTTCCCTCTCCAAGCTGCATTCCCGCTTTCACTCAGAAACCCCAGCTACTGTGAGTATACCTGCTGCGCGTATTTTTGTCATCATCCGTGGTATCTGTCTGGCAATCGTTGTTTTCTCATTGTGGCGTAAGTATCGACTAGATTTGAAATCTGTGGACCAATACCAATCCAATGAAGTCGTTAACGAACTCATATCGACCGGGTCATCCATCGTCTACTCTGCAACCATCGTCTCTCGTAGGCATAGACGAAGCTGGGACCTCACATCATGCATATAAGGCGGGACCAATATATTCACACGAACGCAAACATTCTACATCAGGATCCCCTCTTGAAGATTACTTGTTCAGCTACCAGAATGCTCTCATAACTTCTCACCCGTTGAAGATCAACCCCCAATTTTCCAATACCAATCCCGAGCTTGCATCTTCCGATGCCTCGAAATTTACAACTGCCACACACAATGGTAAATGCTCAGTATTTGATTATTACGCTTGTCTGACGTCTCCTGCAGTGTCGCAGGATAGACTCCCCGATTTTCAGTCGCTCAGCCGCAAGTACTTACGGATGTTAGCGAACGAATCGGATGATAACAGAAGTCCAAATACAATTCGCACAGCACCACTTGCGGAACCTCAAGTAGAGAACTACGGAGGAGATCCGCAATCACTTGAATATGACTCTCTAAGTACGCGTTTCAAACAAATTCATCTATATTCCACTAATACAGTAAACTCCCCAGTCGCTTCCGAATTCTTAACACAGGAATGTTTTACCGACTATCTCTCGTCTCCTTTGGACGTTTCCCCAATAGAGAGCTCTCCATCTTCTTCCATTTTCGGCAGCCCCATCATGAAAACAATTGATTCCAATAATGATTCGGCATGGGTTAATACAGACAACGATATCCGTGACGCCCACCCCCAACACATGAACAGCGGCGCTTCCGAGTCGGCTTCCAATGACACGGTGCCCACGAGTTCGGATCAAGTTCAAGAGCCAGTCTCCGGGAAATCTTCGAGGTCGCAAACTAGCCATAATTCCGCCTCCCCTCCTACTTCTACGTCCGGCTCCGAATCTCGGAATCTTTATCCGACTAAACGTCTTTCCGGCTTTCGACCTGACAATGCACCGATATACACTTCAGCGTGTACAACACCTTCATCGTTCAACATAGTGAACGGTACTCGACATCACCTCACACTCAATGAGCTTGTGCCGCTTGATGCCCCTACTCGGCCCCGGAGAAGTATTATACCTTCTGACTCTTCCTCTCCACCCGCCGAGAACAAGAATCAGAAACGATCACATTCACTGGCGTTCGACGATGATGGTAACAATGAGGGATTCAATGACGAGGAACAGAATGAGGACTCTCTGCCATCCTCTGAATCGTTTCTAGGCCCGAACGCCACAGATTCAGAGAAACTTGCATATAAGCGTCGCCGTTGCACACTTGCTGCGCGGAGAAGTCGAAGACGCAAGCTCGAATACCAATTGATGCTGGAGCGAACGGTGGGAAATTTGGAGGAGCAAAGAGACAAGTGGAAGACGAGATGCACGGTTTTGCAGGAGATATTGAAGAGGCACAATGCGGATTTCAAATTTGAAGAGGAGGAGGAGGAGGAAGAGTGCTAATGTGAACATTTTGCTATACGGAAATGTTCTCCGTCATGATCCCTTCACATGGTCATCTATAATATGTACCAGACATGTACAGTATATATGCTAACATCTTGCGTGTAGTATCTTATCTAATCTCAGTCTTTGCCAAACTCGGATTTCCTTCACGCTTGAAATAGCTTCCCCGACGGGTGCGAGACCATGCGATGGAAAAAGCTCCCGCTCCGCCAACGGAGATACGCCTCAGGCCCAGGGCATGCAAGCCCGTCTGTGACCTTTCCGTGACTGCAAGAGAAACAGGCTCATTCAGCAAAGCCATCGACGTCGAGGATTTATGGCAACACACATCGTCGTTTGCGCCTCTTCCAGTCAGTTATCCACAACTTCAAGTTGCCTCGAATTCTCTGCCTACAGATCTCCAAATCTGCACTAGTGGAAAAGCGATATATATATTGAAAAAAATAACGGAGGATCTTTTGTACTTAAAACGGACAGTGGACAAGATCGCACTAGGATCATAACCCTCAAGTCTTTCTCTCTCCCATGTCCGATGAGGAAAGCGAATACTTGTCCCTCTATGAATCCAACTTGACCCCTCTCCGTGTCTGCTGTGCGTTCTGAAGTTCAGTTCAAAGTCTTCTTCCCAACTGATTAGTCGGAACCTGTCCTTCAGTGGTTGCTCTGACATGGGGACTGTATGATTATTGTGCGTGATATCTATCGCTTTTACACAGATGATTGGCTCTTACCGTACTCCACCAGTTGTAACACTCGAAGATGAGGTATGCCTATCCCGAGTCCTTCCGAAATCCGTTTGTTGAAAAGAGGTCGTGGATCGAAGGTTCGTCATGTATGGGTGAGTTCTCATGACAGTGTATCACTGCGTGGTCATCTTACGATTCCTCTTCAACTTGAAGCCGCAAAGACTCAACTTCGCCAAATTCATGTTCCTTTGGGTGCGTATAATACACGTCAACGTTTTGTCCATCTATATTCACACCGAACTTAGATCCGTTACTACACTCTGGCCCTCCTGATGTTTGACGTAATTCAAATACACGTCTTCGCAGTTCCTGGCGTCACGTCAGATAACCTGTTAGTGCTTTTTCTGGGATGTGTTCTCATATACACTGAAAAGGTCTGCTCAGCTGCGTCGCAATGGATTCTATCATCCGAGTGGTCGGCGCTATCAGTTTATGGTCTGTAGAAATCATCATGCAATTGAGAATCTATGCTCTCTTCAACTGCTCGAAAAGGGTACGCCAGTCATACCTTATCTCATATAAAGAGGTCTGAAGCGCGAGTTGAGGAAGGTAGCCATCACGAACTGTATTCTGTTCCTAGCTTCTATTGCAGGATTTCTATGGATCCTGGTCTACAATGCTCAAAGACGACGTGCCGTCATTGCTAGTGCAATATCATTACCTCTTCCAGGGTGTCCATCGATTCATTCTGGCATAGAATGGGCGCAATGGGTTCCCGGTAACTAATGTCCAACATACACAAACTCAACCTCGTCTGATGACTTGATTCTTGCTAGCTACGATTTACGAGGGCATTTTATTTGGATATGCGTTGTACAAAACAATCAAATCTCATGCAATACGACTTAGAAATGGTATTCACATATCATTGCACTCCCTTCTTTTACGCGATAATTTGGTCTACTTCTTCGGGTAGGCGATTTCGTTTTGTTGCTCATGAATTCTTTAACGAGCTCATATTACAGCATCGCTTGTATTTTGGTATTCAACAACTTGATGGTGGTGGTGAGCACTACACTCTGGTTTTCATGTATTTGGTTCAATAGTTTTGGTGGCTGAACTTCTTTTTCGTCCACAGGGCGTAACACATATTCCTTGGTTCAGCTACGGGTAAGGGATAACCAGTGCCGGAGCATTTCTTCCTAACACTGACATATTGCCAATGTGTAGTCCCTTCCATGCAGCAGTCGGGATCCTTACCACCCGTATGTTCCTCAATGTTCGCAAAGCAGCCAACAGGACATCTTTCGCCTCTGGTGCTGAACGAAACGTACCAGAGGTTATATCAGACTCTCCTTTTCCTGACAATGTAGCGAGTTGGATTGTAGCACAGAATAGTCAATTACCCTCATCATTAGATCGTCCACATCGGGATTGTTTTGCGATGGAGGATCGCGGCGTTACGGACCATGCGTAGATTTGTACTTTTTAACTGTCTTCACTTCCTTGTAACATTTATTGTAAATACTAATAGTGTGGATATGGTGTACATCATTGTTTGGCAATGATTGTTGTTGTTTTCTTCGACTTCTCTTCCTCAGCCTTCACTATATCCTGGTAATAAGTGACACGCTCGTGGGGCTCTCGCCATGGGACGCCTAGAGCTTTGAAAATCTGCTCTTCAGTCTCTGACGCGATCAAGTTTCCTACGAACAGATAACTGAGCATGATGCGGCTGCAACAAGAAACAAAGATACCGGTGTTCAATTTGACAGTGCGGTTGCGTGGGTCACGTACAACACCAGCATATAGACCTCTTTGGTTGAGAGAGTATCCCATCTTGCTTGCAAGAAGTCGCATCGAACGATTGAACTAACAGAATACGAGCAGTCAAATACTGCAGAAGTTGGTCCGACTCGGAATCACGAGCTTACCATGTCATCTCCCTAAACCAACAGTCAGCCCGTTTCCATAACAAGACAGGTAACAACGAACGGTGTAGTATAGAAGAGCCCCTCCTTTGGAGCTATATGGGACAGTAAGGAAATCGATACGCCGGCGTCGTGCGGCTGCAACGTTAGGAAGGCGGCAGATACCATGATAGACGGCTTCAAGAGGCTTCGAGTAGTCAGGAAGAGCCAAATCTTCTGTGAGAATGCCGGCGGTATGAAGCCTCTCAAGAAGCTTATAAAGTATGCCTGAATTTAATTGAATCGATAGAAGATCAAGAATGTACAAAAGGGCCCACCTTCATGCGTAAGCCCGTCGTCGGGGCACCGGGTGATCAAAATGTCAATATCTCCACAGTCAGTCTTCCCTCTAACGATAAATAAATCGCATCTCAGCAGACTCTTGAAAAAGCGATAAAGAATTGCATACCTTCGGTAACTGCCCATAATTTCCACAAATAGTGTGGGGTCGAGACGGAGAGCTGGATATATGTGAGAAGACGGAGAAGGCCGGAAGGATTCCATAACACACCAATGGGTTTTATTAATTCGAAAATCGCCTTGGCTTCTTCACGAGGCATACGAGAATTCAAGTCTAAAAACGCTCATTCAGCCTAGCACATAGTTTCTGAACCTCGGTACATATACCATCGTAGAACTCAATGCCGATCCGTTGGCCTTCGTTCAGTGCAACATCTCCTACGCCGTTGCACAGATCCTCAATCGTTCGACAACCCCTAGCATACCACATGGTGGCAGTCTGGATACCTGAGAAAGTGTGTGAGGTTCACTTACAATGAAATTGGGATTGAACGACGCACCGACACCATAAATTTTCGTAAACAAAGAAATTACCTTGACGTCTTCCGTCCTTTCGTACGCTATTCTTTGAAGGTTGCCTGTTTCAATGATTTCCATGATCTGAAGCGTTTCAATGGTAAGGTACTAGGGCGCTAGCAGCAGTGTCACACGTCACACTAAGACACACCTTTTGAGCAGTTTTCTTTCCGACACCCTGAATTTTCTCTGCGTCTTCCAATGATTTTATTCGTTTTGGATGCGCGCGCAGAGCTCGAATACCTTATTCCATTCATTTCAATGCTTGAATATTTACAACTGTATGACTTACTTTTGCTGTAACTGTATACTCTCCAATGGTCATCTTCTGTAGGTTTGACCTTATGAAGCTCCTGAAGCTCCTCGAGCTGAAGAAAGACGGATCAGCGACGAGCGTCAAAGAAGCACAATATTAGCCACACCTTTCTGACGATATCTTCGTTGGGACCAGGTTTCGCATTCTGATTAGGTTTTTTACAAAGCCAATCCTGGATAGCCTTCTTAATTTCCGCATTATAAACTCGGCGGAAAAAAGCGACATACCCTCTTCGGTTTTAGACCAGCTTGCTGGTAGTGAGGCTCGAGGTCTGAGTCGTCGGTGTCTGAGTCGAATTTATTCCGATGCTGGAAATAGAGAAAGGTCGAGGATCGGAACATTCAGCACTATGATAGTTGACTTACGTGTTCATTGGCCTTCCTCTGTAAATAGAACTCGACTAACGGATCGACGATTTCTTGATTCACAGGTTTGTGAAATTGGAAATCCAGAGGTAGTCTTGTAGAAGCAAGCTTGATCATGGTATTTCGAACGTGCTTGGATTCCAAGGTCTCATGCCGAGAGGAACCAACTTCTGGCTTGGTATCATTGGCCGAAAACTCTCTGCAATACCAAGATTGAGGAACCAAGATCATACCTAGCAGAGACAATGGGAAGAACAACGCACGATATTCGACTAAAATCGCGATCTTCATCTCTCAGCTGCGGAGCGCGCTTCTGCTCAAAATATTTGGATGTAGCAGATATGGAGACCGGAGGGAGCCGATTTGGGTAGGCACCATATTCAAACAGACTTGAGACTTGTCTGATTTTAAGCACTTTACCGTTGTTGAGGAATGGGTTCATATCCATCATGTCGACGACCCACTGCCAAGTGAGGATAGGAATATGGTCAGGAACATCGGTCAGTTTCTGTAGACCCGTAGCTTTCAGGAAGCTATTTTGGCCGAGAGTTTTGTCGACTATAATATGCGTGATTTGGTCAGGTTGATATCTGGGGACTACGGATCCGCCATGTCGCAAAATCTGTGGCAACTGATGAGAAGGAAAGTGAGGCGGGAGTTCGAAACTCACGATCATTATTCTTTTCTCGGTAGAATCTCCAGAAAGTTTCGAGTTGATGTCCATCCCGCAGTAAAATATTCGTAATCCTTCGAGAAACTGAACTTTCCCTGCTTTATTGACCTGCGTATGCTGTATTTGACAGACAAACTCGTAGGGAGTGAGTTTTGTAGAAGGAGCAGTGGTTTTTCCTTTGCCTTTCGCCTTGATTGTTGCGGACAACTTCACAGCTAGCTTCGGCGCCGCACTGGGCCGAGACTTGGATATCGAGCTTTTAGTCGATTCAGCTGATTTGGAGCCGACTTTTACAATAGAGGACGAACAGGCGATGTCAGGCGAAGTGGGTGCCTCAGAGCTAGAGTAGTTATCTATGATTGATGTTTCGTCAACAGAATTAATCTGATGTTTCGGTTTAGTTTGGAGTTGGGCTAGAGGAACCAGCTTCTTGACGCGTCTTCGGTGTGTGGAATGTTTTGCTTCAAGGATGATTTCGAGCATGGATTTTTCCTTCTCAGGTGCTTTGCCGTTTGTAGCAGGAACAGGAGATAAGGAACGGGGTTCTTCGATGGGAGAGGACGGAGCGGTCGAAGCATCGGAGGAGTTATCAGAGAAGCTTTTTGATGGTAAGCGCGTGTGCCTTGAGTTTATGGTAGCCAGAGGTACGTCAATAATCATTGTCGGTTCAACTTTGACTCGGGCTACAGAGTCCGGAGCCCTGCTAAAACTCTGATTACTGGAATCGGAATGGTGACGATTTGGCGTTACGTCGCCTGGAAAAGAGAAGTCAAGAGCATCGTCGCTGGAAAGGCTATATTCATTCAGTCAGAGGCCGTATTTGTGGTTGAGTTTCTGCATGAAGGGTTCTGTAACGCACTCATTGGAATCTCCGTCTTGTGCGTCAACTTGGGGATTGGCTGATGCCAAAGATATCTTCGATCGTTTAATTCGCGGAGAGGAGCGCAAAGGAGTGGATCTTCCCGTTTTACGCTTATATCCTCTGATACAACACAGTTGAGCACGTCAAAGTTTGTCAAAATAGCAAGATGAAACCTTGTTTGAGATGCGTATGGAACATTCTGAGTATAGCCATTGTCGAGTTTCTTCTCCTTTGCGGGACTGAAATACGATAACAAATGAACATGAACGTATCCAAAGAGCTGGCTAGCACGTACTGTTCGTTTTCTCCGGTCATTCGAGCGACATAGGAGTCGTCCATATCATCATCTGAGAAATTCATGCGCTTTTCTTGTTCATTGAAAAAGATCCTGGCATTCATAGTAGCCATTGTACCGCCTCGATCGAGTCAAATTAATGAGATGGAGACACACAGTTAAGAGGACAATGTGGGCGAACGACAACGCGATATGGATTATTTAAGGCACAACATTTCGCACGTGACATTGCTACGCGCGATGCGTGACGCATTTTCTCCTGATAGGCAGTCACCTCCAATCACCCAGCGCTGCGCTTCCTCATGTCGTTCGGCCTCTCTTTCGCTTGTGAAAACGGAAATTGAACTCGCTGTGCGCGCAATTGCATGAAGCGGCCAGCTGTCTCTGAGACCACTTTGAAGCAAGCATCTACATTTTGTAACTCCAACGCTAAATGGAGAGAACCACGGCAGATTCGAACCAGCATCCACCGCGATCATTCAGGAATGAAAATCATCCATAGCGCAAGGGCTTCTCCAGAATCAGCTTCCCAGCAACAACAGCAGGATTCATCATGCCCTGATGCTACCTACCACGTTCTTTTCTGTATTTTCAGCCAGGCCGTTAATCTTTGCTGTGGTAGAGGCGGGCTTCAAGCCACTCTCCAAAGTATAAATGAGAGGTCCGAATGCAGGTACTTCTGGTCAACAGAACTCACTCAAAATCACTCGCAATGCCGTCCGAAGACGATGAATCTGACGACATTCAACCTCATGGTGAAGACCTCCAGAACACAGAATTAGAAGAACTCATGGATTCCGAATTTCCCGGTTATTTCTCTGAGCGCGACGGCCGGTTATACCAGGCCGACACCGTGACGTCGCCTTACCCGCTCCCAGTAGACACTCCTGAAAACCAGGTACAGCACCAGATGTCCTTCTGCAAGTACGGTCCTCAATTTTCTGAATTTGTATACAGAGACACAGCACTCTTCACAAAGCGCTGAAAGAGCTCATTGAAAACAACTACATTGGTCCTGTTCAAGAAGTTCTAGCGCTTCAAGAAGGTCAACAGAAAGTCGCGATCGACCTTGGTTGCGGCATTGGGGAATGGTAGATATTATAATATTTCATTGCTACCCATTGCTAATGACGCGTTTCTAGGGTTATGGAAATGGCGAAAGAATTCCCCCAAGTCTCCTTCTACGGTTTGGACGTGGGTAAGCGGCCCCTCTCTTTGATACGCATAGTGATTAACCCGCTTCAGTCCCGATTGCGAACCGCTACCCTGACGAGAATGTTCAATTCGAGCTTCACGACATTTCTGAGCCCTTGAGGTGGGCCAATAGTTCCGTGGATCTCCTTCACGCCCGCTCAATATTCATGACTGTAAGGCTTATATCATGTATGGTACCAATGTTCATCCAAACCGCGTTTTACAGGTGCGGGATTATTCCGTCATAATTCAAGAAGCGGCTAGAATACTCAAGCCAGGAGGGATATTTTTGTCCGGAGAGTGGGGTCAATTTCCTGCTTTCCACCCTGTCCTCCCTGAGGCGCGAGGAAATCCAGGTGACCATGTTCCTGGGCTGGACCGTTTCTATCGAATGCTCCCAGATGTCCTCGCACGTCGAGGTATTATCTCTCCTGTAGCCTCCACGGTACATGAACGCCTCAGCAGATCCGGCGCTTTTACCGATATCCACGAGCATGTTTACTACATGCCAATAGGTCCTTGGAGTCCGGATCCAATGGCTCAGACACTTGGTATACGTAACAGAGTAGCTCTCACGAAACTTCTGAATGCCATTCGTCCAATTTTTGTGGCTGCCGGGCTGAGCGAGGGAGAAGTCGAACAACTATATAATGAATGTTGGACAGAGATGTTCGGTATTTCTGGACTGGTCTCGGTATACTACTTAGTCTCAGCACGCAAGATTTGAATGCTTGATATCTTATTACACTGCTGCTCACTTCCATAATCTTGTATTTATCTGTACAGCCTGGGACAGTACATAGACTGTAGGACACTGTAGGATACTATATTTATTTCCCACGCTTGTTTTGTAATTTCAACCGGATGAACCCGGACTTGCATCGCTTCACAGATCCACTTTGAACTTGAAAGACTTCTCTATGCTCGCAGCTAGGGCGTCATCGCGAACTATTCAGCGTGTGGCGCGTAATTTTGCCACCGTAGTCGACAGTGCTGGCATCAAAGTAGCTGCGGTAGATAATAACCAGCCCACGGCATCCGTCACATTTCTCATCAAAGCTGGCAGCCGTTTCGAACATAAAGCTGGAGTGGCCCATGGCTTGAAAAATTTTGCTTTCAAGGTGAGACTCCAAAGGAATTCTGTGTGCTCGTGGCTTATGAGGCTTCATAGAGCTCTGCCAAAAGGACGGCGCTCGGAACAGTCCGCGAAAGCGAAATCTACGGCGGTGTCCTGTCAGCGAGCTTGTCTCGAGAGCATCTTGCTCTTACGGCCGAATTTCTGAGGGGTGACGAGTGCGTATAACTTCGGAAACTATATATGGTCTTCTCATACCGTATTCTAGGCAGTATTTCGTGGACGTCCTTGCCTCTTTTGTCACCTCTGGTAGATTTACCCGTCATGAATATGCTGAATACGTCGCACCCGTAGTGGAAAGCGAAATCGAGGAGTCGAAATTCAATCCTGGCTTCCAGGCAATTGAAGCTGCCCACGCTGTTGCCTTCCACAACGGGCTAGGCTCATCTTTATTGGCTTCTCCTCACAACTCCATAACGCATGAAGACATCCGATCTTTTGCTCAATCTGCATTCACTCGTGACAACATCGCTGTTCTCGGGACCGGCATTGACCAGGCCACACTCGCGAGCTTGGTCGAACAATCCCTCAGCAAAATTTCCACAACCTCGCAGATGTCATCTTCTGCTTCCTCGTATTTCGGTGGCGAGACACGTTTGCCGGCACATGGTGGTCTCCAGACCGTGTTTGTTGGCTTTGGAAGTGCTGGTGCACCTACTCCCGAAATTGCAGCCCTTTCTGCGTACCTTTCCCCCACTCCTTCGGTGAAATGGTCTAAAGGCTCTTCGCCGATCGCTGCTACCATACCGGAGGGCACGACGGTTGAGGTTGTGCATCTACCATACTCTGACGCCTCCCTCTTCGGTCTTCTTATCCAGGGTCCTACCGGTTCCGCTGTCAAGGAAGCTGGGAAAGCTGCCGTACAGGCATTGAAAACTGTATCTAATGGCTTGAAGGGAGACGATCTCAAAAAAGCTTTGAACAAGGCTAAATTCACAGCAGCGTCTGCCGTAGATAGTCGGGAAGGATTAGTGTCTATCTTGGGTTCAAAAGTGCTTTCAAGACACGACTCTTCTATTGACACTACCCTCGCATCGTTCGATAAAGTGTCAGAAATTGCCTTTGCAAAAGTAAGTCTTGCAGTATTCACTTCCTTCAGTGTTTGATTTTTTCTCCAGGCCGCTTCCACGCTCGTCAAAGTCAAACCGGTCTTCGTCGCAGTTGGTGATGTTGCTACTCTTCCGTATGCCGATGAGCTTGGCCTTTGAAGTACGACTCTCCCATTAGCAGCATAGATTAGTTCGAGCTCGAATTGAATGTCCTTCTTTTTTGCTCCCTTTTGTGATACTCAATTAAGCTTCCTCATCTCAGAATGATGTACGTGCTCTCACTGTCTCTAGCTCCAAACAGGAATTAGTCGTCAAGGTTGGGCAACATTTTGCGGGATTTGGCCAAAACCGCTCTCCCCAGTTGTACAATTGTTACAGTACATGTATGAGCTGAGTTGCTCATTGAAAAACTGCAAATTGTATCTCTGTCTGACGAAGGTCCGACTTAAGATATATCTAGTCCACTAGCGAAACCCTGCGTCTATTTATCGTAGTAGCTGTTACCTAGTTTTCAATATCGACGCAAGCATATTATATGCAGTATTTACCTTGGGATGCACTGTCTAGTCAAAGTTCTCAGGAAGCTCGGGCGTCAACTTTGCACAATACTCACTCACTCGAGTCCTCGGGAGTTATATTACAATAATGGAATTTTCAATGTGAGTGATTTGATCGATTATCGATGGGCGTTTAATCGAGTCTGCCTGCCCTGAAGCGTTAGTGATTATCAAAATTTGCTGCATCGACACTTACACAGTGTTATCCTTTTCTTTCGCATCTACCTCTCAAAATGTCTGTTGGTACTCTTTACACCTCCCCTGGAAAAGAAACAGGCAAACTCGTAAGCGTTTCCCATCCATCTGTAAACCGATCGCTTCAAGAGGCCTGTCATTTAGATTAAGGCTACCGCTGCTTTTGGTGGTGTATCTATCGATGTAGATGCTGGATACAAGCATATGGAAACCAACAAAACTGCAGAATTTTTGGCCAAATTCTCCCATGGAAAAATCCCAGCCTTCGAAGGAAAGGATGGTTTCAAGCTTTTCGAGGGTGTTGTCATTGCGAAATACAGTAAGTGAATATATCTTCAACTCAACGGCACCAAGTCCGTTCTCCATGTTCAGCGTTAGAGAATTCAATCTTCAGTTATCCTTGTCTTAATATCGACTTCATATCCCAAATTTCTCTTCTTGCGGACAGTCAGAATACTGATAAAAATTTTAATCTTTCTCAGTCGCTTCTTTGGCTCCCAATTCTAGTCTTCTCGGATCAAGCCAGACAGATGCTGCCTTGGTCGACCAATGGACTCACTTGATTGAACTCGAATTTGGTTTACCAACTGATATTATTAACCAACTGGTTAGCGGTAGAGTCCCCTATACAAAACCCGTGCGTTCTTGCTACTACTATTTAGCTTACAAACTCACTCAACTCATAGTTTCACAATGCCCTCCTTGAGCGACAAGAGCGAACACTCACTACCCTCAATACACATTTGACAGAAAACACATTCCTCGTTGGAGAACGCATCACAGTTGCCGATCTGGCAGCCGCCTCCTACCTACAGCGCGCCGCATCGATCTCCTTCGATGCTCCTCTTCGTGCGAAATTCCCCGCAGTTGTCAGGCTTCTTGAGACAATTGTCAACCAACCAAAACTCAAGGATATATACGGAGAGACTAAATACGTCGAGAAAGGTCTTCAGTTCACTCCTCCAGCCAAGGAGAAGAAGGAAAAAGAGCCAAAAGCCGCTGTTCCTCCAAAGGAAAAGAAGCCCAAGGCAAAGGAAGCTGATGAGGAGGAGGAGGAGGAACCTCTGGTTCCTGCTGAACCCAAAGAGAAAAATCCCCTCGACGACCTTCCTAAATCCTCCTTCAATCTTGAGGACTGGAAACGTGCGTATTCCAATAAGGAAACTCGTGGAAAAGACGGTGCTCTTGAGTGGTTGTATGAACAGTATGTACCGTCTCACTTGTCTTCCTGTCCGTCCTAATTTTCATGTCAGCTTTGACAAGGACGGCTTCTCTCTGTGGCGGGTAGACTTCAAATACAACGACGAGCTGACCCAGACGTTCATGTCTGCCAATCAAATCGGTGGTTTCTTCAACCGTCTTGAGGCTTCTCGCAAGTACCTCTTCGGTTCAATGGGTGTCCTTGGTCAGGCCAACGACTCTTTGATCTCTGGCGCCCTGATTGCACGGGGGCAAGATATCGCACCTGTTATCACTGTCGCTCCTGACTGGGAGTCCTACTCTTATACCAAGATCGACCTTTCTGATCCTGCTCAGAAAGAATTCTTTGAGGCGGCACTCGCCTGGGACCTGAAGATTGACGGTAAGGAATGGGTCGATGGAAAGAACGTGGGTGTTCTCACTATCCTCATATAAGTCCTGCCATTAATCAAGCCCCTTTACAGTTCAAGTAAATGTATTGCATACCCCTCTCAGTTGTGTACTTTACTGTAGATCATCCTTACTTACATCTCGTTTCGCTCTATCTAGTTGTAGCATCTCACAAAATCATGAAACGCTTGTAGAAGCTTAAAGGAGAAAGACGAGGTTCCGCTAAAGGGGACCCATGAGTGTGCCAACTAGTGTGGAGCGGAAGCATGTAAGGTTTTCCGTTAATACTATGTTTATCAATGATTTTAACTTCAGCGATGCGGTTCTCCGCTGCGTTCTGCTGTCCCTGCAATATTTTTTGTATATATACGACAATTGAGTCCCAGTATCTTGCGTGTTCAGAATGCATTATGCTGCCCTCATCATCATCTCACTTCTTACAACAGTTAGCGCGTCATATCAAAACCCTCTCATTTACGAGCATCCATTCGCCGGTACCAAAGAAGACAAACGAGAATCGTCATACAAGTTCAAATGGCCAATACACAAAGTTGCAATAATCGGCGCTGGGGGAGGGTATGGTGGTGTTTTTCATCTGACCGCACGCTAACATTCTGTCTCAAAAGAGGTCTCGTCGCCTACCGCGAATTTAAACGTATGGGGTACCAAGTCCGCATCTTCGAAAGGGATTCTGTTCCAGGTGGGAACTGGCATTATACAGATGAAGTTCCGCAGAATGCGCCTGTACCCAACTTGGACCCATCTGAAGCTGACTTTCGACCCCAATTTCCCCCAAGTGACGTGCTCCTGCCATATGAAGAGAATTTTGTCGGTCTTGAGCCCGGCGAAGTGCTAGATGCAAGACGGGAACACAGGGCACCAAAGCCAATTTGGCATTCATTGACGTCGACTGCTCCCAAGGTATGTACATTAATGCTTGAATGATAGTAATGTCCCCAACCGTTTGTCTTCCTTTTCAATTTTAGCAAAACCAAGAGGTTAGCACTTTGTCCATCTTCTGTTTGATCCAATTTCAATTGTCGCGTTCGAAACCCCAGCTCAGAGAACTGCCTTGGCCAGACCATACCCCATTGAGTGCGTTGCCGTTCTCCTTGTCGCTCGGCTCGTACCAACACTACCATTTCATATTGAATCTAATTATCCAGCATTAACTCAAAACCATTTACAACGTTATGTCCGCACATTTGCTTCCCTTCATGAGATCAACAGCAACGACAATAGCCCAAACACATCATACAACACGCGCGTGGAACGCGTCGACAAGCGTTTTGATGTAGATGGAAGAGAAGTTGGATGGACCCTTACACTGCGCAAGTTCATTGAGACTGGACTAACTTCTTACACAATACAATGGTGGACGGAGGTCGGTACTAGCTGTATACTTCTCGATGGCTCCTTCAGTAGTGCTTAAAATATATTACGACTGTAAACAGGAATTCGACGCCATCGTCATTGCGTCCGGCCGCTTCTCCGCTCCCAACCTCCCTCGTATACCTGGTCTTAAACAATGGGCACAACTCTATCCAAGCCTCATCTCCCACTCCCGTCAATATCGTCGTCCGGAAGAGTTTGCTAACCAGAATGTTTTGGTTGTAGGTGGTTCTGTCAGCGGTACAGAGATCGCTGAAGATATAAGTGGGAAGGCAAAGAAGGTATTTTTGAGTGTCAGGCCGCATGAAGGTTAGTACCGTGTTGATGATCAAGCACTGTCATTGAGCTCTTCACGCGATGATCTGTATGATTCAATCTCTTTGTTACAGATTCTGTTTTCCGCGAAACAAGAAATATGTACCTATCGCGAGTGCCCAACAACGTGTCCATCGTACCGGAAATCAAGTTCTTCCATCCGTTGCCAATTCGACCGACAGATTTTGGTTCTGGAATTCAATCAGGAGAAATAGAATTGATTAATGGTACCGTACGTGGTGGATCGCGACTAACGACGTCTAACTGAGTGCGTTTCTGTTCCTAGCTGCTACGGGGATTTGATAGGGTCATATTTGCCACCGGTAAATTCCATTTGGATCAGTCTCCGGCGTTCCCATATGTAATTCTGATACATCCCAAGGATTCCGATATGCGTTTCCTTTTCTGCCACAATACCGCGATGCTTCTCTACGATCAAATGAAACAATCCCGTCTGCAAGCGGACGACCCCAACCACTCGTTACTGATGGAACGCACATTCGGAGTCTTCATTTAGATCTGTTCTACATCGAGGAACCGACGATAGGATTCATCAACAGTGAGCAATCGATCTATCACTATCACCAAGTCGAAATGAGATAGACCTTGATTTTTTTGGACCTACAGTGAACCTAGGCATTGAGTCATTCATGTACTCCGAGTTCGCCGCTTCCGCTATTGCTAAGGTCTGGGCGGGCCAAGCAAAGCTACCATCTACAAAGCAAATGTGGGAGCTACATTGGAAGCGCGTGAGGGATGCTGGAGGGGCATACGGGGGTCAATTTATGTATCTGGGAAGTGCAAAGGAAGCAGGTAAATCTTACCAGAGATCAACCTGCGTTGATGGACTTTGATGATCTTTCGTAGCTATGGTTCGATACCTTGTTGGTTGGCTGAACGAAGACGCCGTGAAATACGGTGGACATCAGGTTCGATTTGTTTGGAATGTCCTCAAGATCTACTAACCCAATATCGCTCACTCTGTTCTCGGAACGTATAGATCGACGGTCCGTCAGAAAAGTGCGTTACTTTGATTCATTTGCTGCACGTATCACTTAGTAGAATTCCTCATCTCCTCCAAACCATCTCTTGCGTGCGCTAGTCGTCATCAAGTATTCCTGGTCTGGGTCGTAGCTCAATTTCCTGATTACAACGTCAAGTCCAATCAGTCAGCTTTCAGTGTTAGCGGTGGAAGCTTCGGATTAGATGTTCAAGAGCAACGAAGGCTCGTTGAAACATGGACTGCTGGGAGGGATGATTGGTGAAACGTAAATTGTGGGAGTTTGCGGTCCAAGTGATATGAAAATCGTAACATGCAGTAGAAGAATGTACAATTTTCTACTAGTATTCCTGACTTTCTCTGAAGATACTCTGAATCCTACACAAAATCTGTAATAAAAATATATTCAAAGAAGTATGAACGACGCCAGCAGGATTTGAACCTGCGCCCTCAAAGAGGAACAGATAACGAAGTTCGAATCTGTCGCCGTAACCACTTGGCTATAGCGCCGATAGTGGCCTTCATCAACTGTGTCCTCATATTTCCCTCTCAATCGATAAATCCCAATGGAATTTCGGATTAGGATGTTTATCCCAGCCGTGGGTGACCTTCTCTTTGATACCAGCCCCTTGCCTACGCACTTCAGATATCAACCTTTCGCAAAACCTTTCCGCTTCTGCTCTCAATTCGTCCCCCTCGCATACTTGCATGGTGATATCATGCGGGGTGTATTCTTTCAGCATTACCACAGGAGCTAAACCTAGGCTGAACCAAGGCAATTTTTTGTCTGCTTGTTCAATCCCGAGAAGGAAGCAATTATCGACGAGATTGGTAAACCATGCTGGGAGATTTTTGTCTTGTCGAACATTCGTTGACCTGCGTTGCGCTCGACTGAGAAGTGATTATCACTGGGATACCATGCGGCTATGAAGACAATACGATATTCCGGGTTAACGTGTGGACCCGAAGCTTCATTACAATCATTATTCACTCCTGACAATTGTCTCCTTCGCATTCCCTCTCCTGGCCTCATTGGAACCCCAAACGTCAAACTGCCACCAGCGGAAAATCCACTAATAGGAATACGATAAGGGTCAACGCGCAATTCTTCGGCATGAGATACTATCCAGAACACGGCTACTACGCCGTCTTCTACAGCAGCAGGGAACGTTGGATTTTCGGGTGCCGACTCAACGATATTCCACAGAAATTACGTCTGCGTCAACATATTCAGTGACGGAGCGGGCCCATCGAGCGTCGTCAGTTGCATGACCGAGCATGAATTCGCTCCCGTGAGTTGACTACCACAGGTCTAGAACGAAGTTTGGGCTGTGATAATAAGTTTCGTTGATCGCCATTTGTAGGATAATAGACTTACAGAAGTTTTTCATTTTTCGCCTTTCTTTCTCTCGTTCCATTCACACTTTCGTCATCCAATCCTAGGAATCCTGATGGATTTCGACGCTTTGGGTGGTCGTGGTTTAGCGATTCATTCAATCAAAAATTCTCAGTTTGTGAAGAATGGAATTGAAAGAACTTTGAGGTGAAGACGCCATTGTGGGGAGTTCGTCGTCGACATATATTTTTTATCCGCCCTCTTGCGCTTCAGACTCACTTATATCTCGGCAGAAAAATCCTAATTACAAACACCACCTACGTCACGTAGATTGGGGACAGGCACTCAGGCACCGAGACCGGTCAAAGCTAGAAATACGAGACATTGCTTACATAAGTTAAGTAACAGTGGATGATCATTAACATTTTCAAAATCGGCTAAGATAGGCCACTACTGATGTCTGATGCCTTACAATGGCTCTTCCTAGTTGCAGCTAGAGAGTTTCCCTACGGAACCACTCCACCGTACGTAACCATACTACTTTCGATGCTTCAACCCCTTCCAGTGGATGGCCTTCACCAGGAAACATCATGATCTCAATGTCATCCGGAGAATCTGTCCTGAGAGCCTTCAAAGCGTGATAATATCCAATACCTTGAGTTGGTGCAACACGTTGGTCAGAGTCACCTATCAGCAGTAGTACAGACGCAGTAACTTTGTGGACGTGTGCAATGGGCGATGCATAATACAGTTTTGAGTATATTTCCGGCGTCATGATGCGAGGAGGGACAACGGCCTTAAGGGATGTAGAGGAACCTGTATAACCAAGGGGAAGGGACGAAATTGGGTAGTCAATGCCGAATTCAGAGAAATACCAGTCTTGTATGTCAGAGGTCGATATTTCTCCTGCGGATATGACTGGGTTTCGAAGGACAGCTGAAGTAAAAACGTCTGGGTACTGGCCAATCACTGTATATAACGAGTAAGAAGCTTTCTAGAATTTGAGTGTGAGAGTACAAACAATGACCCAAGAGGAAGCCTCCATGGCTACCACCACCAAGGAACATTTTACCGCGTCCTTCGTTTGCCACGCCGATCTTCACGAGGTGGCGGACAGATTCAATGCAATCGCCAACATCCAATGTACCACATTGACCAATAAGAGCATGTATGTATTTCTCTCCGTACCCAGTGGAACCCGTGTAATTTGGAAGAGATATGGTATCTGCGCGAGAAAAATGAGACCGCCTAAAGAATGCGGGAGCATAACTTACAGCCTTCAAGAGCAAGGAAGCACACTGAAGCTGTATACGTCGTCATGCTAGCTCCGTGTGGACCACCATGGGGTATGGTGATACAGGGAGGGATCTTCTCGCTGTCTTTCGTTGAACTGGAGCTTTGTTGAACTACTATAGTTTCTGTCGGAAAACGGTTAGGGATAGGCACGATTTTGACTGTCAGAGAATTCAGGCGTGTGCGAACTAAGGATGGGAATCAAAAAGCGCTACACAGCGAAATTCAGAATGGGCATACGTTCCGCAGAGATCGATGTTTTGTATATCGTAGAAAAGCTACAAGATCCATCTGTGTCGAACTTGACTAAAACCAGCTCAAATGGACTTGTGAGCGAGCTTCGGACGCATACAAACTGATCTCCTTTTGCCGCCAAAACCGTAGACCAGCTCGAAAGTTTCTCATCCAGTGGCGTGAGGTCCTTAACCGTTCCATCAAGCAAAGAAATGAGAACGATCGTGGAACGAGAACCCCAGTTGGTCGAAGTAACAATATAGTCTTCTGCACCCCAATTTACATGTGTAGTCCGAGGTAATCCAGAGTCTGATAGATATAAACCCGGAAACTCGTCTTTAGCTGGTTCCCATACCGTATCGACGATCGTCTGAGTTTTGGAAGGATCTATATTATTGGTGATCTCTAGAGAATGGAGAGCCGACGTGGCGCCATGAGCGCCGCCTGTGGCTTGTGAAATCCACAAGAGGGTGTCTTTCCCGTTGGATTTCACCACATGGGGTGACCTGCATGATAAATGAGAGGCAGTCAACTTTATCACATTGCATTTCCAGAAGTCTGCATCGTTTTGAATCTCTTGGGCGGGGGTGATTGATAACTGCCAGATTCCTGTTGGACGGTTGTAACAACTTTTGATCCCAAGAAGCCTCTCATCCGAGGCAGTCTCGTAGCCAGTTGCATATATTTTGAACTCAGAGGAGCGTCCGAACAGCGCTTGACCAAAAAACACCGGCGCGTCGTGTTCCAGCGAAACTAATTTGGTAGCCCGCCAATTGAAGAGAAACAAGACGGGAGTATGTTTACCTACGAGACCTTCTCCAAACGGTTGCCTGTAGCTAAACTTTTCGAACGAGTTTCTCTCTGTCGGTTTCTTTTTTTCGGCAGTATAGATGATGAAGGTTTCCGAAGGCGAAAAGCATAGTGAATTGAAGAAATCTGGAAACAAATAATAGTTATAACTAGGACAGTGAGCAGTATCAAATCAGCTCGCCATCAGCGTAAAATATTCCATGAACATCTGTCACGTCCTCACACGCCAACATAGCTGAATTGTTATTCCAAACTTCGACGAATCTCTTCTTATCCTTTTCATCTCCGGTCTCTCTCAGAATAACCCTGAGATTGCCAGAAGGAGAGTAGGCTGTACTGACGACGCCAATAATCTCCTCAGTCATGGACATAGTATTCAAAGTAGATGAATCCAGAGGGATCGATTTTGATACGATTCGTTTCACGTTTCGGGTATTATCAGTGATAGAAAACTGAGCCTGGACGACTTTGGATAGGAAGGTTCAGCCACTGTTATCTCTATTGGGGCGGGAAAGCTTACCGTGATTGTGCAAGAAAGCCGCAATGGGAACAGGAACAGAGGTTAATTCATCATAGGTTTGTATCGACATCTTGAAGGTGATACAGTTCTTGTTCAAGACAATGAATTTCCAGAGTGATGGAAGGGTGAGAGGTCCGGCAGGATGTTCCCTGGGCGGCCGGCATAGTTGCCATTCGAACTCTTCCAGTTTCTTGACCCCGTCTCAACCAGGTCTCAACCCAACATGCATTCAGAAAACTTGAAAACTTTGAGGAGAGAAGAATTCGGATATACGCTGTCATACAGAACGCGATGGTAAGAACTCATCCATACCCCATTCTCATCCTCCTGTCAGATTTCCAGCATCTGAAGGTTTCACGGTATTAAGTCAATCCTCTTCAGATTGTTGACCGTGTCGATTTGAAGGAGCGACAATGACCAGTACCACCATATAAACAATTCCATCTATTACCACCTTTTCGACTCAATAGTCAATACCTATCTCATAGAATCCTGTGGACAGAATCCTCAAGAGTCGCTCTCAATCGGGCTTGTCGTTTCATCCTGGTGCCAGGTACGCGTTTCCGGTTGTATTACAGTACATAGATTACAGCGTATTACCCCTTACTTTCAAACTCCATCTGACAGCATGCGCAGTTTTTTGCTCCGTTGTCGTTCCCAGATATCCTTGATCTCTGTCTCCGTGTCAAGAAGCTTGGCGACAGCTCAGTGACGTATGAAATAGGTGTATTCAAGCAAGGATCAAATTCACCTGCCGCTGTTGGAGGGTATACCCATGTCTTTGTAGACAGAAAGAGCAGGAAGAGCACTGCTATACCTCTCGCTACTCGAAATATCCTGGGAGCATTAGCCTCAAGCACAAGCAAATTGTAGTTCAGGTAGGTTATTTCCCTCTAGAATCCTGAGCAACGTGGATTTAAAGGACAACGCAGGGTCTGTCGGACTCATATGTACTTCGCACCATCGAGTTGATTTCACCTAGAAACTATGTTTATTCAAGACATCTGTAGAACGAATGAGACGGTGTTCAACCTTGTTCAACTAACATGCGAAGAAGGCTGCAATACGGCCGCCTGAGTCCTTGTCCAACTTGCAAGCGGATCATTACGGGGCTGCTCTTCAAAGAAAAAGCTCAACTTTGCTACACAGGCATGCAATCCTATCCAACAGTGGTTAACCCAGAGGAGTTGAGCCTGAGTTCCAATAAGTTGAGCCACAGTCTTCGAATGGTAGGTCGGAACACAGGTTGAATTGGTCCCAGGTTGAATTTTTTTGATGTTAGGGATCAATGCCGGGAGTATCGCTCCGGACAACTTTTTTGATTTTGTTCCGGTTCATTCCACTCGTTCATTCGACATAAAAACTGATATATTGGAACATATGAAAAGATATACTGTACATTGTCTTATAGTGTATAGAAATGACAGAAGATTTACCCTCTGAAAGCCTGAATCTACCCAAAAACAGTTGTGAACCAGCAGATGTGTGAATGAACGGGTACACACACTCACCAAGGAATGGTAGATTTACTGGGTAACACCTGCTGCAAGCAGAAGCCAACACTTACGAAGCTCTGCAAGCAGGCACCGAACTCCGCTGAAGATATATATGCTGCACCTTGAGGTTTCTCGTCAGAAGAATCTTGGGTCTTGATGTTTTTGAGCCATGCGTCAACGTCGGATGACTTAAGCACCATCTTGACTCGAATCTTGCGCAATGGATCATGAGAGGGCCAAGTCTCGATGCCTTGAACGAGATTGAAGAATGCCGGGTCCAATTGTCTTGAGTTTGTACCAAGAGAAGAGGACATATATGGATAGTTTCGCGAGGGTCCTGATTTTGAGGTTTTGACCTTGCCAAGGGGTATTGATGTCTTTGCAAGCAACACTCTGCACGTCTCAATTCAGTTTCTTTGTTGGAGCAATATCGACGGCTATCATCGGGACTTTTCAGTGCGGAATCTTGAGATGAGTAGGAACAAAGTTTTTGAATTTCTGAAGAAAACAGAGCGGGCCATGGGTGATCCATAACGGTACACAGCACGCGATATGAGCAAAGAAGACGAACACAAGATTTGAGGACGTCAGAGAAGGAGCGAGGGGTGAGTCGAAGGCAAGCCCCGAGCAGACTTCGAAGCCTGAAGGGTAAACTAGCGTGCTCAAAAAATAAGTTTGTGGCCGCGAGGTTTGGTCAAACATCTCGTCTGTTAAAGGGACTCGTCGAATCTTGAGCTGAGTGGTAACAAAGTTTCTGAAGTTCTGAGGAAAACAGAGCGGGCCATGCGTGGTCCATAACGGTACACAGTGGGCGAGACGAGCGAAGAAGACGAAAATGAACTTGGAACAAACATGCATCAACATCAAAGACTTCATGCGAGCTCATCCACGGAAGCAAAATCGATTACCACCCAGGATGCGTTGCGGTTCATCCACAGAACCACACTTATTATAGATTCATCCATCTATGCTAAATTATATACGGAATTACTAGCTTTGATTCTACACGCAACAGAGGAAACCACAGAGGAAGACAAATGTCAATGGCAATGTGACGGTCAACTAGTTCATGATGAGTGCCAACGCGGCACTTCCTGGACCGCTACGAGACTCTTCGCTAGGACTGGGGGTTGACAGTGGCATTTGGGAGCCTGATGGAGCCGCCGCTCTGAAGCCCCCTTCATCGAACAAAACATACTCATCCAATAGGCTGCAAAGGAGTCACGAATCAGTGCTCAGGGTACTCGGGATTTAAGGTCAGCACTCACGCTCGCCAACCTGGATCAGTAAGCTTATCACCAAGATGCTTTCGTTTCTGAATGAACCAGGCATCGATCAAGCTCCAGAAATCCTGCCCCTTAGGTACACGCCCCCCTGCTGCAGACTTCAAAGTCTTTTTGCGTTTCCTTGATGGTTGCTCTTGACCCTCAGCTTGCATCTCGGGCGACGGACTACGAGTTTCGGTGGCTTCGACACCAGATGCATCGTTCCCATCTTCCTCCAACCACACTGCTGCTGGATTGTCGACAATGAACCTTCGCTTTATTCACCAGGAAGATCAGCCTCAAGAGTTTTGATCTAATAGCCAGCCAACGTACCAACACTATGTTCCGCAGAAGTAAGACTTGCTCATTGAAATGCGGGCCACCTGCACGGCGGTATATCTTGTTCATGCTATGAGTGAAGTTGACAGCACTAATCCCGTTCGCAATACTGTCGCGCAACTGGATCTCATGTCAATGAGTGTCTCTTCAGACACGGGTAGAATGTAAGTGACTTACATGCTGACGGAAAGCATTTCTGACACTTGAGGAAACTTTCTTAATAGCTTTCTCCAACGTCTGCTCATATGCAGGATTCCCAAATATATTCGAAAACATCATCTCATCGGCATGAGCCTTTATGTATCCCTATAATTCATGGATACAGTAAGTGAATGCTGCATTTGGAGAGACTTGGACACTGACGAAGACATCGTCATTCATTCCACGATAACAGCTACGCAAAGGGTCATAGACTTTGTCCATGGCTACAAGTCGGATCGTTTTCTGTAAATGTGATTTTGGATGACGCTGGGTTTCGATTCCTTGGAACACGTACATTTTGTGTTGGAGTGATTGAGAAAGTTTGTTGTAGCCGGATGCGGATGTCTTTGAAGACTCCGCGCATGGTTTTTGAATCTTCTTCATTGTCCTTAGGAATCTGGTTGAAGAGGCTGAAGCTCACTGCCATATCATACAGACGGGCAAGCATGTCAGGCTTCAACAGGCCGCCTCCGGCAGATCCAAACTGCGAGGCTGGGTTTGAGTGAAATATTTTCAATTTCGTGGAGGCATAAGCTCACCTGAACGTAGTTCTGTAGGATCTTTCTCTGGCTCTCTGGAAGACCGAAGTCCTTGGCCAGGCTGTCGACAATCGTCGGGTCAACTACAGGGATGACATGTGTAGATGGGGGAGTCGGAGGTGAGGCAGCCATATCAACAAGTCCATGTGAGATTTCTGATAGTGACCACGGCGAGTTAGATGTAGACAAAGGTGTTTGTTGGGGAAGGGAGGGTGGTAGGTGTGTTGTAGATGACGAGTGCTGGTTTTGGTTGTGTCCAGGAAGAGTGGAGCCTTCATAGGAGCCGGAGGTCGAGCTCCGATTGAAGATGAAGTCTGATGGGAAGTGGCCAGTATGACGATCTGGATAAGACCGTATATGGTGAGTGTGCTGCTCGTGGTCCATGCCGGGCGAAAAAAGTGAGAAATAGGAGTAAGGTAAGAACTTTCCCCCTTTTATACTGACACGTCTATGTGTTGATGTTTGTTCTGAGGCATGCTCAGAACGCGTCGACTTGTTTAAAGCATTCAACGAATATTTCAGAAGTCACGTTTCGTCCCGGAGGACTATAAAAGTGCCAGGTCCTTCCTCAGTCCTTTCCGCTATTCACATTGCTTGATTTGCCTACAACGTGCAATGGACTCAGACTCGTCAGTTCCGTGTTGTCACTTGTGTCTTCTGTTAATCACTTTTCAAATGGATTCACAGGACTAGTTTTGATTCAGACGTGCAATTCATGAGTGAAACCCTTGTACCTACCACACCGGAGGGTCATGGCTCTTCCTCGATGCGATCCACTGTCACTGAGCTACCCGCGCGGCCTACATCTACTGCCATGAAACGCCGAAGGACAGAATTTGATACGACCGTGTAAGTCCACTGGATCCCTGTTACTTTATCCTCTACTGACATACCTTCGTTTGATCAGCGAAGAAGTACAAAACATGAACCAGGCAGATGCGTTGGAGCAGGCTACTCTTGAGTCAATTCAATACAAAACGGCGTACAAGAAGTACAAAATGCTACACCGACGTGAGCAGGACAAGAACAAGCAACTTCAGAAGGAATATGACGCAGAACGCTATGAACATCTGGACTTCGCAAAGCAGGTGACGGCAGGGTTGGAGAGTAAAGCTAAGGAGATTCAGACGCTAAAGAGGGACTTGCAAGGGGAGCGCGCTCAAAGTACTCATGCTCAGGCAGTCATTGCAATGGTGGCACAGGTCGGATTCATCATCACCTGTCCAATACTTTTCGCCAGTCACCCCGAATGGATTCGCGCGCGTATGGAGAGTGCTGTTGAGAACCTGGAATGTCTTCAGGCAGACGAACTGGATCTGGACTAAAAGAATTCATATCCTAAACAACTAATTATTCATTGACTATGACCACAAATATAACAACTACACTATCAATGTCTTTGCCGTTTCGAACGGTGTTCAACAATGTCCGATTTTTGAAAGTTACTGCCATTATCCTGTCCTTCATCCCCGACATATTCACCTTTCACATCCCCATCGAACAGATCCTGCCACCGAGTGAATTTCTGCAAGTTTATGGACCATCGCTGAGCACGTTCACGTTCACGTTTCTGAAGTTGCTCAACTGTAGCATGGGCAAGAAAAGTTTTATCAGAGCACCAGCCATTATAGCGCCAACGAAATAGACCCCCAGAAGAGTACTGAATAATTGAATATCTTGTCTCATGAGTTTGTATGGGGAGATTGGAATGTGTGATGAGAGCTGAGGGGAAAAGAATGGTAGCACCAGCAGGGAAGCGAATGATGAGTTTCAGATCCCAGAGGACCAAATGACCACCCTTATCTGCATCGAAATTGCCTAAGGCAGTATCGGAGCACCACCCATGAGCAGTGTTACCTGCATCACGATGGCGTCCGGTACAGGTCTGCGGCCCATGATTAATCGTTGTTGCAGCAAAAGCGGTGTTCGAGGAGGTAGGTTGAAGGTTAGGATAACGCGCGAGATGTTCTTGAAGGGTTTCTCTATATTCCACATATGTTTGGTGGCCGTATGCGTTGAATAGACCTATGGTATAAACACTATCAGCAAAGAACTAATTGTTAAAGAAGGATAACGTACAATTTGTCCAACCAACCAATCGCTTCATATCGGGGTGCCCAAGTAGCTCACCCATTGCAGCTTGATTTGCTTTCCCGTTAATCCGGAAATTGCCTGGATGCTCACGACCACCACCATACCCAATACCTGCCACTCGAGCCGTGAACTTTCCGCGGGTATGCATCTTCTCTTTCGAAGTGAAAGTGCTTGCTGTACCACTGGCTTGCACGGCTGCAGTGAGACTATCCATTGAGTGTTTCCACTCATCACCACGAGCTGCAGGAGGAACACCCCCGAGAACCACCACAATGCGATCCTCGCAGTCCACGAATACAACACAGGACCTACGTAGCGAAATGAGCCCCGTAATGCCCTGAAATGGTTGAATATACGCACTCTCCATCCCAGTCAACAAAACGCATACCTCCTGTGCTACTCAACAACTCTAAATTCCGAGAAATGTGGGCCAGGCCTGGTGAAAGTGCACACACACCATTTTTGCCAGTGAAAGCAGTGGACGAGATGGGGAGCTGAGCGCAGTTGAGGTTGGGAAGAACAACTGCTTGTGCTTGTTGAGCATGTTCAACTGCTGTAGGTTTGAGTTTGTATTCCTCTTGCCGTGCCTGAGCAATTTGGACACGACGAGCATGTTCTTTGGCACGTTTGGTGGCCATCTTCTTTTTGCAACGGCGGCCCTGGCTGGAAGGGGTTGACCTATCGATGCCTATGGATGAAGAGGCAGAGGGATTAGAGGCGGCAGGGAGCAGATCATTGGATGCGGTGATATCAGTAGCGCATGAAGTGGAGGCAGGGGTGGGAGATAAACGACAGTCAGGAAAGATGGGTGGCGGTGGGCTTGCCGTTCTACATTCTTCGTCCATGGAATCTTCCAACTCAATGTCATCGTCAAAGATGTCCTCTTCTTCTAATCTCCCATGCTTCCGTGTTTCGGCTTCATCCTCCAGTGCCTTCTTCAGACTGAAATAGGGCAGTCGAATTTTGAGGGCTTGACGCATCTGTGAGCGGGTGAGGACTGTGAAGGGAACAATGGTTACATGTTAGAGATATAAAATGAAAACTCCCACATGGTGCTACAGCTACCCAATACCCTAATCGTGCTACCTGCTCTTTAGTGTGAGTTAGCTGCACTCAAGGTATTGTGCAGACTGCCCACCAGCAAGAAGTGACAGGGAATGTAGAGGACCACATACCAGCCATGATAACAGAAAGTTTCACTGAGCTGCAAATGTACCCAGACCTTCCGATTACTGGAGTGAGGCGGTGGGAGCAGTAAGTGGTTGGTGTATACAGGTAACAAACAAACAAGCGCAATGTGACTGCACGCACATGTGCGTCATGCTTTGTTCACAATGGCATGTGTTGAACTTGTACTTTCTTCCAGACTAAACTCAACAGTGAGGAGCCATAGCTAGTATCAGTATATATTGTGGAGAAAATACATCCATATTTGTGGTAATGACTAGTTTTATGGGTAGCGCTCTAAGTGGGAATGAGAGCCGTTTGGGTTGATATCAAACTCGTATCTCAAGCAGCTACCAGACAAAATTGAATCGTTCGGAGGGGCGGGGGTGGTTGAGAGTTCTGGAAGTGGCTGAGCTCCACTAGTGCGGGTCAATGGGTTGAGAATTAAAGAGGCGGAGGTCGAGTGGGGAACTAATGAGCTTTGACCATGATGATCCCTGGTAAGATGGCGTGCAATGAATAAGCCCTGTGATTCGGCATGTAAATGTGGTTGAGTTCGGTGGAGGGGAGGTAAGTTTGATGGATCCATGGTATGACGGCGTGCAATAGACAAGCCCTGCGGTTCGGCACTTAAACCTGGTTGAGTTTGGTGGAGGGGAGATAAATTCGATGTAACATTGGCATGTAGGTGTGGTGGAGGATAATGTAGGGAATATGAAGCAGGTGGAGGATGATAAACTCGATACTCAGGTGGTAGAGAAACGTTCATGGCATATGAAGCAGGCAAAGGGCTGTGAATAGCAGTGGGATGCGAAGATTGGTCTGGAATACAAGACACATCTTGCACACCACGTCCCAAGGGTTGGATGATATGAGACCCAGAGCTCCGGACAAGAGGTGACTGCACTACAGGTATGGTGTAGGGGTGGGGTGCTACTGTCTCAGATGGACGAACATGGGGCAGTGGCCGCAAAGAGTTGCTGGCTACATCTAAGCTTCTTTGAGAAGTGCTGCTCTGAACAGGATAGCGAGGAATAGGTAGTCTCTGGGATGCTTCGCCATGAGCTGGAGCCCGGGAAGGCTTCGGCTTATTCTCTGCATTCCACTCCCGAGTAGTGCTTTGCTCCAGTACAAGGTCGAACGGCAATAAGTCCGCTTTGATACGAAAACGCTGGACATAATTTGCGTTCCGCATCTGGGCAGTGTTCAGGAGCTGATCCCTCAAATCTCCTTGGTGGACTACCATCCCTTTAGCCTTATCCACTTTCTTACGTTCTTGATATACACGACCCACTTCTTTGACAGGACATTTGTGGAAAACACAATCATGCTGGACATTGACTGTGCAGCGTATAGTCTATAAGATAATAGCACATGAGCATTGTAAAGAAATTAATGGCCTGCGACTTACAGAAGGTTTGACTGTGAAGAACTGGCCTGAAGGAGAAAGGCGGGGCATTCCTTGACTAGATGCTACAACTCCAGTATGCAGCGCTTCGATGAGAACAGAATCTGCCACCACTACGGGGTCGTTTCTTCGTTTGAGATGAAGAATTTCATGAACTTGGGCAAGAGCGATACCGTCACGAGCAAATGCATGCAAGCTAGGCTCCATGCATGCGACATAGCTCGAGTTTGAGCATATATCATAGTTAGCTAATACAAGCTTCTTTATAGAACGAAACGACCCATTTAACTTTTGGTCTTCAGCAAATAGAGGTGTATCTGGCAAGGTTCGAGAGGTTTTCAAGGTGTTCCAGCGCTGATTGGTGACAGTGAGGTCAAGAGTGCATGTTCCTAAAGGATCTCAGAATATCACTGGACAAGATAGCCAACAGATGCATCACCTGGCATGCCCGCCTTGCTTTTCTTATCCACTATTCCTAAATATTGGCTTACAATATCGGAATGCAGAACAACATCGAGGGGGCTAGGTCCCACAGTAATCCAATCTTCTTTATCGAAGTCTCCACGGCGAAAGTACATTTGAACTTGTGTTATACGTTTGTGCTGTGGAAGTGTAGGGTTTTCGAAACACTTTGTGGCTTCCTCATCTGTAGGCAAATGTTCACGATTGAGGAAGGTACCACCGCTGAGCATATGTCGAATGCGATTTTGTTTAGCAAAGGCTCGTGCAATATCTCTAGAGGGTGCCAGTCGATTAGAATGGACACTTTTTGCACGTATAACTGCATTATATGATTCAAAGACTTCAGTAGCGAACAATATGGCGGGACCAAATCGACGAATATGGTCAGGAAGATGTACCAAGATATGGAATTTTGGCTTGTTGAACCAACGAATGCTCCATTTAGCGGCATGCAGTAAGAATTGTTGAATTTCCTCCTTGAGCATAGGCTATATTAAGCTGTTAATTGTGGTGTTCAACAGAAAGAAGGATAACGAACAATGTAGATATCAAGGTCCTCGATGATGGGCTGCCATATTAAAGGAACGAGTTTGGAAAGGGTAAGCCATGTTTGGTAGCATTCATTGCTTACAAAGTCTTTGAGGACAAAGGGAGCAGCTTGACAGATTTTGCGGAAATCAGAACCAGTGAGTGAACCAGCATAGTTTACGAGAGTATCGCCAGCAAGTTTAGAATCAAGACCCAGGCCTTCGACATCGAATGAAGACAGTCGAGCTGCAAGCTCTCGTTTCTTCTCAGGGTTTTTCTTGATTTGATTGTCGATTACATCTCGCCAGAGATATTTCACAAATCCAAGCAGAACTACATGCAGAATTTCAACCGGTGTATCTGCATGAGGATCCAAACCTGAAGTACCATTAGATATAGCCTATTAGATAGTTTGTATTCACAGATACCTCTTATTCGCCACACAGGACTCATAGTCTCTGAAGGAAAGGTTTCCACCAACTGATTCACAACAGTCTTAGGGTCCACATTTCCACGACGACGTTTTCCAGCATCCAGAAGACGATCAATAAAGTAAGTCTGGAATGTATCCTTCAAACCAGTATTTGTTCGATGGGTCTTGACTTTATTGGTAGCACCCGGTGTTTGAGCAAGAATGAACTGGGTCTTTAAGTTTTTCATGCTCTCCTCCTTGTTACGAGGAGTTCCCGGCTTCAAAAAGGTGATGACATGACATACAATAATTGAACTTGAAGTCAAACTCACCTTGACAAATTCCTTCACTCGCTGTACCATAGTTTTGAGACTCTCTTTGAATTTAGTACGCTTCTTCTTTTCTCCACCACGGCTAGCTGTTGTGCTAGTGGACCGAACTGACCGTGTCTCTGAGTCATTACCGTCATTGCTACTATTACCTTCATCGTCATCTACCAAATCCATGGGGACCCTATCAGTGTCAGCGGTGGCATCTTTACCCTTCACCCAACAGCTCCGGCAGAAAAACTTTCCTCGCAATCCAATATGCGAAGCAAATTCACTCTGCATGGGATTATCACCAAGAAGCGCAAGTACGCAGATGAGGAGAAGAACCCGGGTGTTTTTCACGGGATCCCATGCCCAAATTCCATGTTCTTGACAGTCTCTAGATTCAAAGGTTAACTTCAATTTGAAGGTCAGGGATACTGGACGAACAAAATTTGATCAGCAATCCCATCCAGCATTTCCAGAGGCGGTGCAGAATTGGAGGTTGCGAGGAAATGGACATTATATTCCTGCGAAGATTGATCTCGCGGTAAACCTGCAGGAGCAAAAAGAAAACTGTTATGCTCGTTCCAGCGTTTCGAAGTATTCCCGGAGGTATCGTCGCAGTAGAGCCATATTGGGAAAGAGAGGCATTCTGCACCATTTGCTCGTTGGCGCCAGGGATTTCCAAGGTTAGGATTGGTTAACGTCCAAGGCTGCACTTGAGGTTCATCCGATGCCATATCAATGCAGTCTGATGAAATGAATAGTTAGAAAACCTGATGTGGGCATGGTCATGATAAGGCTCACCTTCGATTTTGGTGACATCAGTGAGATCTGGATACAAAGTGACATCTGTTGCCAGTATTGGAAAGGGTAGAAGAAACTGTTCCTCGTCTACCTCGAACTTTCCATCCCCTTTGATGACCCGCCAGGATTTTCTGCCATGTTCATGCTCTATCTCCTGCATTTTCCAACATCGAGCATGAAATCGGTTGTTGCGTTTGAACCACCGATGGGGCATGCAGACCAGACCACTCCGTAGTTTGGCCGGTTCGAAGACATAGAAGTCATAATGACCAAGTCGGACCATTGGCCCAAGTTCATTATCAGGTATTTCATTCAGCATTCTAGAGGACTGACGTGCTTCAGAGACATTCCTGCCACCGCAGTCTTCAGGATAGAACTCGAGGTGTGGACGAACACGCGGATTGCACATTTCCTGTCAATGTTATAAGCACCTTTTGAAAATTACTTGGAATCACAAAATATACTTGGGAGACAATATCGGCCAGGCTATTCACATAATATGTATGTCCAAAGGCTCCTTTATACTCAAATGTCTGTATGCCATACAAGCCCTGCAACTTCGCATCGAGATCCTTCATGGTTTTCACCGACGTAGCATCCTGTATCCCATTAACTCTGAGAAGCCACAAGAACAGCTCCGATTGTCGAACAGAAAACACAGAACGGGGTAGATGCATGAGTATGTCAAGTGTACAAGCCTTTATGATATCATTACAGTTAAGCACGGCCTTGTAGTATGAAATCGTTTGTACACACTGTTCTGTTTGGCCATGGAAACCATTCGGGAGATTTGTGGGAGAAATCTGTCCGTGGGCGTTTGTTCAAGAGACCGTCGTAAGGATTGAAAGCGTCTTCACCTGTATGTGGTGTTATTAGATACAAGTAGAATGACTTCTGTTGACAGTACCTCTCATGGAAGGATTGTTTGAAGGATTATTCCCATCCTCCGAATCACTAGACTCATCTGGCTGTTCAAGGTCAAACTCATCATCGGAGTTGATGTTATCAGGTCCATGCTCGAAGATATTTAGCATGAAGTTGTTTAATGCTTGAATCCCTTCTTCTTCACGAGAGCCTGAAAATTCAGGCTGGAGATCCTCCAAAAGGTTCCAGTCAATGTTTTCTGAAGGAGGCTGCAGTTGATCATCTTGTGTGAAGCTCGAGAGCGGAGGAAGCTGCTCATGAGAGGCATTAGGATTGCTAAGTGACTGCAAAAGACGTGTGGCCCCAAGATCATATATAGATTGGACTGGAACAGCAGGAGAATTTGTTGTCCCACTCTGAATCGATGAAGGATGAGAATCAGTCTCCATCCTGGCCTGCCACCGATCAACCATTGTCTTGTGTTTGGATGTTTTTTCATGGCGCCTCGAATGATAAGGTGTCTGACCAGCACCACCGCAAACTCTACAGTAGATAAGCCACTCGTTGCGCTCAAGTTCAACCCGCCAAACTGTAAGTAAATTGAATTGACTATTCAGAATGGAAGAGGTCATTAACGTGTTCAACCTGCTTGCCTTGTGAATTTTCAAAGCCGCTCGGTCGCGTATTCCCTCGGTATGACATCAATGAGCTGTTTTGGGAAGAGGATTCTGGTCCCAGAGCCAACGTTGTTCAAATGAAAGTACGGTACAAAGAAAAATTTATGCTCGGTACAATTTTCAATATTTTACTCCATGTTTCAAAATCCTTAGCCAGGGCACAAGAGGCAATTTGGTGCCGGGTGTATCCGGCCGCTATGAGCCTGAGGTTCAATGAAGGTCTGGCCGTGTAAATCTAAATTTTTGATTCCGGTCCTTTTGTGCGTGCCTTAGCGTGTACGAGTCGGAGGTTGTTACGACAAAAGCTTACACACGCGAAACCACAAAATCGACAATTCTCGATAGTTGCGCCGACGACCGGCTACGGCGGCCGCGGGATGTAAGTAAATTTGTTACACAAATGGAAGCCGTGAAAGCTAATAGGCAGCTGATAGGCAGTACGGTATATTACAACGAGCTATGACTATAAACCTTCCAGATCTCATGTCGATGCAGCATCTCACCTCACCTCACTGATCATGACCCTTCATGACCCCAACAGTTGACGAAGGCGTCAGAATTGAACTGATCCCTAATTCGGAATCGTTGCGCAATTTGCGGTTTGTTCAGGGACAAGTTTAAGCCTAGGTCCTTCGAGACCATATAGGACCATATTCTGATATGTTTATCAGGGTCGCCTCAGGTCGTCTCATAAGATTTTGTTCCTTTATTGTAACCTCCCGCAACTAACCGTGACCCTTTCGGATTCTCGGATTCATTTTCCTGCTTCGTGTAACTACTTGAGTCTGTTTCAATATCATCAAGATTGTCTCCCTGGTCCCGCTCCTTTTCCTTATCAGCCTTTTGCTCTCTTCGTCCTTCCCCTTCTCCCTCCAATCCTTACAAATGAAATCTTCAAGTTCCGTAACCAGCAGCCACACTATGTATGAATCCGACAATGACCAAGATTATCCCTTGTACACCATGTCTTCCGCGAAGACCACGCACAATTTGCACCAGTCTGTTTTGGTCATAGGTTCTGGAGCAGCTGGACTGGTCACTGCACAGACTCTTATTACGGACGGGTTTACGAACGTCCATATTTTTTCGAAAGATAGTCACCCTGGCGGGGTGTGGGAACACAACAAAGTCTATTCGGGTGTTTTCATAAACAAGTGCGCTCAGTAAATTTCAGTCGAGTATGTCATGTTGATGATATTCTTAGCCTATATGGTGACTATCGGTTCTCTTCCATGGAAATGCCTCGTCACCCCTCTCGGGATCCCAAAAATAACAGGCTTAGTGCAGAGGACATGCAATTCTATTTCGAAAAATTCACAGAGACGTACCTTAGAGATCGCATAAGCTACGAAACGGAGGTTCTAAATATCAAGCGCCCCAAGCCTCCGTTCGACTCTGATCCCCCCAATTGGATAGTGACATATCGGAAGAAGGGGAAGAAAGGAATGCGAGAAATGGGTTTCCATAGGATCATACTATGCACAGGGGTACGTGCTGCTTTGTTTGCGTAACCATTTTCTGCAACTTACATCCTTTAATTTCAGGGATGCCACAAACCACGTATCCCTTCTGCTTTCTCCCCTTCTGCCGTGAAAGCCTCTGGATTTCTCGGACCCGTCATTCATTCTTCAGAGTTCCGGGCCAAACTCGATACAATATTCGCTGCCGTGCATCCATCTGATCATCATCGTTCCACGCAACCAAACTCTGGTCCTGATCCATATCTACCAGACCCGCCGAGCGCCGGAGATCATGAAGCGGGTTCCAACTCTGATGAAAACGACGGTGGCGGGGTGGTCGTTGTAATCGGCGGAGGCAAGTCTGCCCAAGACATTGCTGGTTTCCTTGCGAATGAGGGTCACCATAGGAATGTGTGCATGATTTACGAGAAGACTGATGCTTTCGTAGCATCTACGACGCAACTTTCGAGTCGTATTCGGAGGAGTCGGTGAATCAAATAACTGAAAGTGTAGATGCATTGCACTAAGGTCTTTCCTATAGTATTTTGGGTGTCTTGAGCCCGCATTCCGAGTTAAGAACACCTCTAGAGTGCGTGTTCTTGTTTTCATATTGCACCTCATCTGATTGGGTCCGCAGACGTTTCTTACACAAGACTTGGTTAGGGAGTAGAACCGTCCGAGGTATATTTGATATGGCTTCGAGTTACTCGGTGAGACTTCTAGTCCCTCATCTTCCATTGCGCTGCTACTAATGTCTTCGTCATCAAACTTCTCCCTTATCCAATTGTAAAACAGTTCAAATCGTTTCAAATCCCACCCGACTCTCCTTTGCGCTTGAGTCAAGAACCTTTCTGGAGTCTACGAGTAAACGACGAGGTCTGTCGTAGAGGGAATAGTTTTCACGTGCTGGTAAATGAAGGCAAAATACACATTGAGGCGCCAGCGAAAGCCGTGGAATTCGGCGAAGATGGGAAGTCGATTGTGTTGAATGATGGAAGAGTGATCAGAGCGGACGCGATCGTGCTGGCTACGGGTTACGAGTCTTCATGGACTGATCTTTTCGATGGTATGTGTATCTACTATGATAGTGTCTTGTACGTAGTTTACTCATGCCGATCCGTGGACTTTGCTTTCCAGTTCAGACGATCAATCAAGTTGGCCTCGGGAAATATCCTCCCCAATATATCTCACTTGATACTTATGACCAAGAATGGAAAGGATACATGTCTTTGAAGAATCCCCCTCCTGCACCTGCGTGAGTTGTCTTTCACCCTCATTCCATCTTCGGCTATCGGAAAGGCTTACCATCTGTCACTGATACAGCGTCAACCAGCAATGGATGAGCTGTATTTATAGAGGGATCGTCCCCGCAAAGAACATCCTGAAGCGGGATTTAGCCATTAATGGAGCTGTGGTACGCGTGTATTTCTAAATTTCGCCCTCTCCCACCTGAGCACTTTACACCGTTACCTGTCTTTCATGCCTATGCTCATTATCCTTCTTCATGCCTCTACCCACCTTCCAGTTCTCGACAAACAACGGCTACGTATTCGAAACCACCGCACACTGGATATCGTCATATTTCCTCGAGGATTCCTTTCTGCAACTACCGGCTGGTATCAAGGAGGCCGTTCAAAGCACGGAGCGCACGTCTGCGTGGCTAAGGAGAAGGTATCCGGATATGTTGCATTGGACAAATGAAAGTCATAGTAGTGATATTCAATTTTGGAGGTGAGCACTTCGTTCTCGTTCGCCTTCTTCCAGTTTCTTTTATAACGTTTTCGCACATCTCTTGTAGCTGGCCCCAGTACACCGACGATCTCCTTCGGGATATGGGTTTACGCCATGGTAAAGCCCGCACAGGAGGAAATGCGCTGACTTGGCTGTTCAAACCCATTGAGGTCGAGGTTATCAAGGATCTAACGAAGGAGAGAGCTGCGTTGAGGATGCAGAGTGCTTGAACCCTGACCTCCCCACCACTATGACACTTATCTGCATTGTAAGTATCCCTAAAGGTAATGTGAATGCAGACGGTCGCATTTTAAGGCATATCTTGGCTGTACTCAAATGGCATGGCAGCACACCGAGGAAGAGCCTGGAGAGAAAATCCACACCAATCTCATGGATTTACTCGTATTGTGCAAGAAACAACAATATGTAACAAATGCTTGAGATTGCACGAGACAAGTTGAGCGTGTCAAGCCAGGTCCCTGTCTTGGCGACCGCGGCAGAAGTTTAGTGGAGGATATTGCTGGTCCTGTATGTCGTGGCAAGACGTGGGGGACTTGCACACCTTCGCTCCCTAGGGGACATAAATGATATTCAAATGTTTTCCGCATATTATATCACAGCAGTTGTGTTTCAACAACTTTAATAATTTATCATTGCGCAGGAAGTCATTGCGCAGCTCCGGCCTACCTAGGGCTGGGTTATTGTTTTCTGAATATCATGAGCTCGGTGCCTGCTTAAGACTCACTGCGACTTACTAACTACCTAGGTATTTTCGGCTCCTCGGATAAATCTTTGAGGGTAAGCATCTTTAGTGCCACATGTATGTTTCCCCCGACCTTCTTCAACTGCTTCGACAACGAATCTAGGACAAGCATACGCATACCTTTTGGGAATAAGGATCTGTTTGAACGAATAAGAATCTCGGAAAGATTACCCTTGGCAGACTGGAGTAAGCTTCTCCGCGTTATGTGTCGTATCCTGAAGCCGGAGATAAACTGCTTTTGGCTGAAGCCGGCGTTGCAGTGGAAATCTTGACACTTGTGTTTCATGCCGGTTTCATGTTATTGCAATTTTCTAATAGGGAGTTGGCCAGATTTGGGTTTAAGCGTCATTTCGGTTTTACATGGAAGGTGGATGAAGCCTCAAGGCCTCTACGTTCACAATTACTGGAGAATGTAGAAACTCACAAGATATTGTATAAAGATACAGAATTGAAGGACTCCTCACTTAGAGCCAAAGTTAAATGGCGAGACTGCTGCTTTGCCCCTCAGGCTTACGCTAGCCGACGGAGTCGGAGAAAGCCGAATCTGACGCCGTGGAGGACGTATATATTCAAAGACTTTCGGCATCAATACATATTGAACGGTACCTCCTCTTTCAACAAAGCCCATCTTACCATCTTGTTGGAACTCTTGGTTCAGTTATCTATTACTGATCTTCGTTTGCTGAAGAGCTGTAATGCTATCCTCTATCACCTCTTTCCTTCCTTCCGCGTTGCAGAACATCAACTCGAATTCCCATGCGAGCCCACCACCGATAGTTGATGATGATGATGAAGACGACGAGCACGATGTAAAGCCGGGCGGAGCGGTTCCAACAAAGAAGAAAGAAAAGAAGGAAAAAGGTGCCAATGAAGTCCGTTTCTTTGATAACCTCAAACTTCATGTATGTGTGATCTAAGGGTGTTTGTGCAGACCTTTATATTCGTACGACCACCACCAGCCAAGTCAAATCACCCTTTGAACCTTCAAGTTCAATTAGTTCCTCCCAACTCTCAAACTCCTGGCGTGACAGGTTCCTCGACATCCACGCCTCGGCAGTCTCTTGATGATGCAGAGCTTGCTCCACCTCCTAGTCTTCTGACGTATAATCAAGCCGGTGTAGACACTGTTGGAGAACCTCTAGCTCGAACATCAACCACTCAGTCTTCTCGCTCTGAAGCATCTACATATTCATCATCAGGATATACATCCACAGCGTCCTTTTCTTCGGTGGGGTCCACTGCCTCAGGGCGGCGCCTGATCATACCACTGTATAATCTTCAGGCCCACAATGTTATGACTAACACCATAGTAGATGCTGGTACAGACGCGAAGATCGCCAGATTTACGCGAAAAGGCTTAGAGATGATTGATCTAGCCATAATGGAAGTTGTTGAGGTCTGGCCTACTCCAACAAATCCGAACAACGGTGTAAGCACTACCGGTGCTCGAGGAAGCATAGATGAAGGTCGTACACTCCAAAACCGTCCCTCGACGATAGGAACTGTTCCTCTTCGATCGCGTCCGACAACACCAGATCCAGAGCGTTTCACTCCAGGTTCGTCTGTCGTATCCGTATCTTCCGCCGGTCTCTCTGCAACAGATGAACACCATTTGCCTCAAAACCCTACTGCGGTACCTATTCGCGTCGCACCGCAGAAGAGAAACATCTTTGGAAAGTTGTTTAAGAGAAAAGATACTTCCCCGTCTCCTGACAAGACACCAACACTACCTCCTACATCTATCATTCCTCCATCCCCCACGAGCTTGATAAAGACACCTGTTCAAACCCCTACACATTCGGTCATCCCACCTTCCCCTACAAACTCATCGCGTCATGGTCGAAATCTGTCCTCGTCCATGACCAACTTTAGCAAGCGTGGTGCTTCGGCCTCACCAAGTCGGCCAATGACATCTGCCGGTGGTGAAGGTACTGGCCTTGGACTCAGGAGTCTCATCAAGAACGCCCGGCCCTCTAGTATGCTCCTAGACCCGAATGACGCTCAACCCCGTGATTTGGCCTTCGATAATAACGATTTCGGTCCCAAATCGCAGGCGGCGACGGCAGCTCTTAGTACAACATCTTCACGCATCAGCACTGCTTCGAGGTTGAGTAATAACAATACTCTTGAACCTCCCTCTATGTTTGTCGCCGCTACTGGTGGTTCTTCCACTTCCAACGCTGTAGTTTTACCTGCCACATTAGGAATTCAACCCACTCTTTCATCACCAGGTGGCCCAATAGCCTTATCTGCATTTGCCAACTTCACTTCTTCCGGCTATCCTCCGCCAAAGAGCATGGGTTTTGGCCGAGGTCCTGCGCTGTACGTGTGGGTTATCCGGAAGTGGATCAAGACTCCAGAAGGTACAATCGGTGCCGGGTTGTTCGGAGGAATGAAAGATGCAATAGGTAGCATGGGCGCTAACAATAATAACAGTGGCATGCAGTCTGGACGTGGAATCCAGATGAGGATAGCCGGATTGTCCGAAATTGAAGTACGAGTAGAGTGGAAACGCGGTAAAAAGTCGAAGTCAAAGAAAAAGGTCAAAGACAGTGCGCAAAATGGAGATGCGGAGGGTAGTACCTCCCGCGGAGCTTCTCATTCGCGGAGACAGAGCATTATCACCAACGAAACGAGCCCAATGGGATCGGTTTCGTCGTTACCTGCAGCCACCTCAGAATCTTCCGAAGTACGCAAGAAACGACATCGTCTGAGCACTGCGTCAAAAGCGTCTACTAACGAGGATCCCGACACTACTTTGACCTCGTTCAGACTAGGGCGAGGACGAGCAAAGGCGCAAGCAACTGATGAAGATGAAGATGGGAATGATAGTGATCCTGAAGACTCTGAGACGCCATGGACGTGTACGCTCAAAGTCCGGCACCTGGGTGTGGCAGGGTTACCACGTTCCTCGCCCTCACCCTCTACATCCACACCCATTAAAGTCAAAATAGCAACCCTCTCACCCATGCCACATCACCCCAAAGTCGTCGCGATGCTGAAAGTCCCTTATCCTCTCCCTGATCTCGAAGTTCAGACAATGTCTATCCGGAAACGGCTCATTGGACTACCTGGTGCTCCCCTCAACCAGACATCGGACCCGGGTTCCCCAGCAATGGGACTCGTGTTCAGGGCGGAGGAGATCAAGGATGTGGTATGCAGTACTGGGATATGGGTTGTCGTACGGGAAGGGTTTGGTGGAGTTGGCAAGGTTTCCAGGAAGGGCGATGGATGGAGAATTCGCGCTTGATTTCTCAGAAATATAGGCGGTACCGGGCTAACCGAAGTGCTCCTCCAACTCTATTACAAAGATCATTAAGCCATATCGAGACCACGAGAATATATTTAAAGATGTACATATATATGCAGCGTGCCTCATCGTACCTCCTCCAAATCATTACTTCTCAATAATATAATTAATTCATTATCGTCGAATAGGACCAAAATGTTACGATGCCGTGCACAAGCGAAACATACATTTCATTGCAATTGTGAATAGCGGAGGATGAGGATGAGGATCAATCTCGATTGTAGTGGATTAAACACACCACAAATCTGTCTTCGTAGATGTACACCAATGCGTACAGAATCACAAATTTTGGTCACTCAAGGAAACTGAGCACAAAAATACATGGATTGTATCACAATAATCGTATGAGATCGTTGAAACGTTACAAAATCATATCTCGAGCCAACAATGATGGAAGAAAAGGTGATTCTTTCACGAGCTGAATTTTCGGAGAAGATGAAGATGTTGCTGCGGCCAAAACCTTTCTCGCGTCTCTGGAGTGTAAAAACATAAGAAAAGAAGGATTTTTTCGAGAACCAAGAGACTGACTGAGGATTTACTCGAACAACGATCTCTAGTCCATCATCTGATACCCACAGGATATCGAGATGAATTGAGCCCCCAGTTATGCCAAATGAATCTAGGAGCGCCTGATGGATATTTTGTCGAATGCTGATTTCCGAAGTGACCTTAGGTTGCACCTCAAAGCGGAGATAGTGATAGTTGGAGGTCAACATTTGCCGGGAATAGCCGACGGTCACCAGTCATGGAGCGTCTATATTATTAGACATTACATCCGCGCCTGTTTGGTCATTTCCTTGTTTTCACTTCCCATCGTCGCTTTAGAAAAACCCAATTGCTATTCCAACTTGCATGCCGGAAATATGCCGAGTCATTGAAGAGGCCAAGTTTACTGCTCGAGAGCAGCGAGCGGCCAAAAACAAACCCCAACCATGGATCGTTCTCAAGCTCATGGTGCTTATTACGACTGGCATAATGGGCTACGCTGGATATGTTTACATTGGGAGATTCTGTGTTGAGATAATTAAAGGAAGGAGGAATGGTGCTTCGAAAGGGACCGGGAGTGAGTCTTCAAGATATCAGCACTCGTTGAAACTGATTATTGATGATTCATGTTGCGCAGTTGCGCTTCTGGCAGTGTTCTGTTTGCTCCTCCTCTGGATGCTTTGGGCTTATGCAATGGTAGGTATATATTTTGAAACTCTCTGAACTTGGACATAATTGCTTTTCAGGTCGTTTTCACAGCTCCAGGTTTCGCCAGAGATGTAAGTCTTCTAACATGTCCCTTGAACTTCTAACCAATCCAGACTAGCACGTACCGCAATGTCCGCCACCAGTCCCACCGCCACCTATTCGGCCATCTTATGTTCATCCTCCCACAAACGGTGTTCACGATCAAGACGATCGCAGTTTTCGCGGTCACCCTTATGAACAAATGTACCTTGTCAATGATGCTCACGACCCTCATAATGCCGGCGTTACGGATGCCTTTCCACGACTGGATACTCTACCCGAAGTACCCTTGCCAGCTAGCAACTATTTTGGTCTCTCTGTAAATGACGCTAGAGCGTATAATGATCTGCAGCGAGCAGCGAGTAAAAGAGTGACGAGGCGACCTCCTACAACACCTGTGCTCGCTCCGGAATATCGGTACTGCTCGAGGTGTTTGCTACTCAAACCTTATAGGGCGCATCATTGCCGTCTGTGTGGGACGGTATGCTCTTTCTATCCATATTCATTCGTTAGTAATGTATCATAATGCAATATATTTTCCAGTGCGTCCTCAAATACGATCATCATTGTCCATGGATCGGTCAATGTGTAGGAGCCCGAAATCAAAAAGTACGTATCCTTCTTGCGTGTCAATTTTACCGTTTTCCTTCATACATTGCTCGTTATCGCAGTATTTTGTGAACTTTAACCTTGCTACCGCGATTTTCACGGCATACACGCTTTCCACTTTCATTGTATACACCGTACGGTCTTCCAACAATAACGAAGATCTCGACCCTCAACAAATTCTCATCACCGCCCTCTCCGGCCTGTTCTTCATATTCACAATCACCCTTTTCCTTTCCCACATACGCATGCTTGCACTCTCACTCACCACTGTCGAATCGCTGAGACAACAATCGATGAAAGATCGGGAAGACCATATGCTTGCAGATGTGTTCGGATTTTGGGAGGTGAGGAGTAAACGAAGAGTGAAGGCTGAATGGGATAAGGAATGGGGACAGATTGATAGGGAGGGAAATATGTGGTGGGCCGGAGGTAATCTGCAAGGATGGGAAGAGACAATGGGTAGTGCGAAGAGGACCAAGGAGAATCCTTGGGGATGGCTCAGCTGGATCTTACCGTTCAGGCTCAATAGGAGGAACTACGCAGAGACAGGAATGAATTATCAACTCAATCCGAGATTTGACAAAGAAGGAAGGTGGAGGAGGAGGAGTGAGTGGCCGGAGGATTTACGGTAACACCTGGACTTTTTTTGGATTATTTTCTTTTTTCAGCTTCGAGATGTAGCAAGTAACGTGTAACGTTGTACTGTCCGCATAAGATATAGAATGTATGTCTTGATGCATTGGTGTTGTTCTTGTTCGATTCGGATACCTATCGGAACCAAATCAAGTACTACAGGTATTTCTTTCCGCTTTTCGAAGGTATTATTTATGTATGTCATCTCAGCCAATCAGTCCATAATATTCAAAGCTGAGACGATGCAAGTGCAATAACAACATACACTGAATGAAGTATCAACCCTTTGAGATAATTTGACCTGCCATCCCTAGTACCAGCAAGAATAATCTTTTCAACATTGTTAAAAGAGAGTAGCAAGTCAAGTGACGCACTTAAGAAGGTCGTTGGTGAGGAGCACAGAAACGAAGATGATGACTATTTCGAAGATGCCAAAGAGGAGCGGGAATTGATGTCCTGAACTGCTCGGACAAATATTCAGTATCTTGATACATGCTACAAGGTCGGCAAGATTGAAGAGAGAAAGTCTTACATCCACCCAATAAGGACCAGCAATGGTATAACAAATGCAATAATTTGCTGTGTACATTCGATAGTCAGTAGCTTTGTACAAATACTAGAGAATGCATTCATGGCGACGCACAATTGAGCTGCCGATACAGATATCGATTGTTCTTTTCATTTGACCTCTCATGGCCATCCTCACTGCAGAGGTGCCATCCACATTCACCTAATATCGGAATCAGAGATGGTAAATGTAAGTGGGTTAGAGTAGGTATATATGCTCAAAAGGGAGGTACCAAAGGTAACAAAATCAAACCAATGAAAGTCCTTGAGATGGAATATTGCTCCGCAAATTCTTCCATCAATGATATCACTACAAAATTACTCCTCAGGTTTTGGTTTACGAGCAAGAAAAATCAACTCACCATAAAGGGTGGCCAATGTAGCAATAATAACAAGACTAGTATTGAAGCCAAATTGGTCAAGTGCACCTACCACCAGAATGAGAACTGTAGACTTACGTTGCCCATAGTGCGACAAGATATGTCATATTCAAAGTCTCTTGACTCTCTTTATTCTGTGTGCCATCGTCTTCTTCTTGGAATGAGTCCACATTTTCGAAGAGATAACCGTGAGTTTTGAGCTTGCAGAATGTGAATGATGCCTAATCACATTAGAAGACATGCCTCTGACCTGGAAGAACAAATATGCAAGGTACACAACTATCAACAGAATTGAAGTTGCTCTTGAAATGATCAGTACATTTTCCCACTTTTCGGGATCTGTGGTGAATTTAATGGATAAATGTTAGGAATTCATTAATTCAATTACCGCTCAAAGTGAGACTCCGATAAGTACAGAGACCACAATATGTAGGAGGAATAGTGAATGCTAAGAGAAATTCAATAAGAGATATCTGAAAAATAGTCTAGTCACAAACTGATACAAGCCAGTATCATGAACTTGGCATGGATGTGTGAGCATCCGAGACTGGGAACAATGAAAAGCAAGCTTACTGAGCTTGAGCTGTATAGGTCATCAACTCGAGAGAAAAGAGTGAATTTCAATAGACAAAAACCAGTACTCACACTTGAGCAGATGTGATTGAAAAACCGCAATCACGGAATTTCATTCCAGCTTGAGATTTCAGATTCAACATCATATGAGTAGATCCAGATGATAACGAACCTGTAAGGAAGGACCGGCCTAAAATCAATAGCATGTTTGCCAAGATAGATCCAAGCATCTACAAGAGTAATGTCAAGCTCTGGGCATCTGAACAAACTAAGGGAAACTGCATCCCATATTTTGAACAATGACAATTTCGCCTATAAAGGCAGAGATGCAGCACATTAGAAGTATTCCTATGAATCAATGGAAATCATAAGATACCTTGAAATAGGACAGCTATCCCCACAAAAAATTTCACAATGTTTCCAGAAGATGCATTCAATATCCCAGTGTGTTTCTGGTCGAGCTCAGTAGATATGTACTCAATGGTGTCATTGAGGAACTTGAAATGTTAATATTTAGATGAACAACATGAGGGTGGAATCACATACTCACCTCTGTTAAATTGATGGCAAGTAGGAAGCTGAATGAGAACCGCAAGGCTGTGCTCCAATGCAGAAACTGAGAAATTATGCCCAGAGGAATAAATCCCAATAGCAGAGTATTCAACAAGGGGGTGAATGTAAACATGGATAGAAGAAGGACATTTGATGACCGGGATATCATGAATGGCATATAGTCACGATGTGGCTCGAAATCATTGACTAACACAGACATCCGGCTGGGCTCAGTGACTATTATTTTGACACCGGAGAAACTGAGAAACAGATGTGCAATGAAGGTTGAATCACGGATATAAAATTGACCTGATCGTGACTTGTGGCAAAGGTAATCTCTGAAGGATGCGTGAAGAATCTGGATATGGGTCCCATCGATATTGAGGACAATGCATGCCACGCAACACAAGCAAGACCTCGCCAGTATGAAGCTTGAGTAGAGCTTCGATAACTTCAATAGCAGGGCCACATGGATGGTTGTTCCAGCGCCTCAAGCCACTCAAGCTGCTCAAGTGTATCAGAGCACCCAATATCATGGTTACTTTGTTGTGATCAGGATATGAAAAAAGGATATGGTGATAAAGTACATCCAGCTCCTTGAAAGGTGAATGGTTGCCTCGAGCAGCTGTCTTCAGACCAAGGACAATCAAAAGCTGCTCCACTGGATGAGAATGCTCCTCATCCACAAACTTGAGAACAGTTGTAGCGTAGACAAACTGCCCACAGGCCTTTTCAATAAGCTCATCTATAACTTCACAACCAGGCCAGAGGGATGGAAAATGAATATGAGAAGTTCGAGCTTGTCTTCGAATGTTGGAAAAACCACTTTCCAGGAATCTCTTCATATCTTGTCGTGCATCCCAGGAATCTTTGTCAAGACTCGTTTGCCTCAGAAGTGACTGCGGAACATGTGCTTGGAATGCTTCGCGTATCTGAGGCTCTGGTCGACTGAAGATGAGGAATCGGAACGGAAGTTTATCCTTCAGTACAGATGCGATGAGGAGAATAATGTGCTGTTGAAAGACAGTTTCCGCGCATTCATCAAGGCCATCGATAATAATGACCCTTGGTTGATGCATCCATTTTCCACCAAGTTTCATTGCCGATCCGCAAGTATTCAGGAACAACTCTTCAAACTGTATATCCAAGGAGGAGCGCAAGACACCTGGATTCTTTCGCAAAGTCCGAGTGAAAACTTCATTAAACTCGTTTATCCTGACTGCAAGCTGATATGCAATTGTCGGAAAAAGATATTCTGCACGACCTCTTTCACCGTGACTGCGTGAAAAGAAGAACGAGGCTCCGAGGGACCCCCTGATTTCGGCCAGTTCTGCAATGGTCTGCGCTACGGCAGACTTGCCTACACCAGCGGGACCATGAATCCAAAAGACAGGACGTCCATTCTGTTGACTCTGGATCCATTCAAAGATCGCAGTTTGAATTCCTTTCCGGGTTTCTGGATGACATTTGGGAGGGGGATATCGCTGCGCTGAATCATGCACCGCGCCTACATCTTTTATGAACTCTGATAGAATGTCAAGGGCTCAAAGCAAAGGCAAAAATGGCTTGGTTTTACATCGGACGTCGGGTCATATCATCAACACACGTACCACTGTTACCACTTACAGTCTGAGTGCGGCTCTCATATAGATTTATCTGATCCCTTGCAACATTGTTGTAAATACCACCGCGTATAGAGAATTGGTGGGCATTTGTGAACATTGACATCCCAACAATTGGGAGAGAGATGAGATGAGAGAGAGAGGCGAATTAGGCGCTTATTTCACTGTTATCGTATCACGATGAGCATTGAGTAAAAGCATGTTATGACAAAGTAAGTAATACCAGGACATGATACAGATATACAAGATGTTTCGCAAATCCATAGGATATACTGGATATAGAGGTCCTTACATGAAAGAAACTTTAAATCAAGATACGACTAGATATAATCATTCTCAGTCCCGACTTGCGAGAAAGGCTCCTCCTCGTGCTACTCCGTTCCGTGGTGGCCCATTGAATCCAAGCCCAGGACTCGGGAAACTAGGCTCAATCCCGAATCCGGATCTCGGAAATCCAGAGCCTTCAAATTCCAAGGTAGGTTTGTCTACCGCTACCGACGGCAGGGTGGTAGTCTGATGACTCGCGGGACTCATAGAGGAGATAGGTGAGGCTAGCGACTCAGTCTGTTCTGAGGACGTAGCTGAGGCTGAGGAACGAGAGTTGCTGGACTTAGTTTTGGAAGAGAAAGATGTTGAAGCTGACGATTTCTTGGACTTCTTCTTCTTTGGCTGAGAGGGGACAGAGTCTTCCGCAAAGGAACGAGGATTGGAAAAATCTGAATGGGAAGCCGACGTTCCCCTAGGTGATCGACGGGAGTCAGAACCTCCGCCAGACACTGAACTACCTCCTTCATTAGGCTTTCTAGCAGCGTAAAGACTGCCGTCCAGGTCTGCTGCTTCATCTTCATCCCTATTGTCGGCATGAATTTGAGCTTGGTGGAAAGGCCCGAAATCGTCAGAATTTGGACTGGGCAGAAACCCTTGTTGAAAGGGAGAAGGAATATGTGGGTATGAGCCTCCACTCCCTTGGAATCCCTCGAAGTCACCTTGGCCTCCATTCTGCATCAAAACCCGTGCTAGCTTTTTCATCTCCTTCCGTTCCTTTCTCTTTTTCCTCCTTTCGTCCTTCTCTCGTGCCTTTGCAGCCCGTAATTCCTCTTCCTCTATGACCCGCTCATCTATAGCCGCGGAGTCCAACGGCGCGGCGTCAGATACGTTACCGTCAAACGTAATCGTTGAAGGAGAAGACGAGGATGAAATCCGAGCTGGTCGCTGACGCTGACGTCTTGACCGCCGAAGAAGCTCATCAATTTGATCATCATCATCCTCTGGAAGGTGAATTGGACCTGTTGAGCGTTTACCGAACAAGTCGAAACCAAAGAATGTGATTTGTTTCTTCTGTTTCTGTTTTCGACTCCTCCGTCGTCGATTATCGCCAACATTAGAATGAAGAGAAACAGTCTCTGCTTCTGTGTCTGTATCCAGAAGAGGCTCGGTTAACAGAGACTCGAGGTATCGTGGCGGTCTGTGTACAGATTCGCTGTCACTGTCGACGGAAGGTGCCTGGAAGCAATGAAGACATGAGCTGAAAGCTGAATGGAAAACGTCTGCCCATGATGGTGAGTCCATCGAATGGTATGCCGTGAGATTTGACCGTGAGGTTGAGAGTAAGGAGGCAAGAAAATTTCGTGAAAGTAGATCGGTCCAGGAGTTTCACCTGATTTCCATCGACGCACCGGGGCCGGGTACTTAATCTTATCTCTCGCGATAAGGAAGTTGGAGGAAGTTCTAGACAAATTTCGACAATGATACGGTAATAATTGGAGCTTGAGACTCTTCATACTTATTCTCACCGTTCAATGAGCGGTTACGCGTTACGGGTCAATAACTATATACTTGCTCCAAATACTCTTTGGATCATACTTTACTTTCAACTTAGCCAGTCGAGGTAGATTATCTTCAAATACATCTTTAAAACTCTCGTCTGCTTGAGCGAGGTCAAGGGAGCAGGCAGATTACTGACCAGAGAATTCAGTGATATTCGAGTGAACAAGTGAAGTGATGGAAGCTGTAAATTCCCGAGCAGCTTGAACAGATGTTTCGGTTGCTGAGCTTCAGAATAGCTCGGATCAGGACCAACAGCGATATCATGAAGGATCTTGATACTCACCAGCCCTGTAAAGCCGTCCAATAATGCGGACCACGAATATGAAGTGCCCTCAGTCGGACTCGTCATTGCAAGGCTTCCCGGGTGTGTCAAATCATACAGGACTGTAGCACGAACATCCTCATGAGTCTCTGTGAACTTCACCTACGGTGCAGTTGAATACCTCCATCTGCGGGATGCGGGAATGTAAGCATATCCGCGACATGACCGATCTTGTAAAGTGCAGGGTCGGGAGGGTCTGACTCGGTACTACTTCTTGAGATCTTGAGCCATCTTGATCATGTAGTACGGTAGGGAAGATGGCTCTTTGATGGTCGTTAGTAAATTTACAAGTAGCATATTGTGAAAGATCAGAAAGATTACCTTAAACTGAGGTGCGGGGCGAGAAAAGATCATAGGGAACCTTTCCTGTGAAGACTGTGTCTTTTTCAAGTCCTGCATGATTATGGTCGATACGTGAATACATAACAACTATATATATCAATCGGGACTGACTGCAACGATTTTATGATCTAGGATGTGCGATTATCCCAAATTCAATGGGCCCAACTGCAGAGCGTGCATTGAATGTGATGTCCTCACAATGCCCAACTCCTCGCCGCCTCCTGTGCTCACTAGAAACTATGCATCAAGTTCTGGGATGCAAACAAAATTGACTGTGACTAATCACGTATAGCCCAGAACAGGTCTGGCTCTTCCTCCCGACTAGTCTTTACCATGCACCCATCTGCCAGGACTGCTGTAGCATTGACCATGTTATCTATTGCTCATCCATGCTGGCTGGCTAAGGGGCCCGTATCCACCTCCTAGAGTGAGTCCTCCAATACCCACAAACCATAGCGGGGAGCCGGCAACCTCAATATGCCCCAAGTGGTCGCTTCATATTGTTAAGTCTACTGAGATCAATAACAACGCCACGTTTGGAACTTGCCCAGGTTGTTATCCACCCTTGACCGCATGTGCAATAAAGGGAGAAATATTTCCGACAGGATGGACGATATATTTTGCGGGAAGGACGTAGAGATTAGAGTTGTGGTATAGGCGTCCCCGAGCTGAGAAGTGAGGACTTCGCCTTGAATCGCAAGAGTCTTTATGACAAACTTTCTGATCAATGTGGAGGGCTATACTTAAGGAGACAACTATCTGAGTTCAAGCAGACGCGGTAGTATTTACTCATCGACATACGGCTATTTTTTGCGCAAGGCGAGATGCGTGATAATTCAATCACCTTGCTTGCAAGGTCTATTGCACTCCGGAAGTTAAGTTGTTTTGTGCAGGCACATTTTGGTCTTGTTTGGTGCCACTCTTTGAAACAAA
>MU795139.1:0-51608 GCA_027886305.1 Lentinula aff. lateritia
CTGCCACCTTCTTTATTCTCAAACTGTACAGTATTACATTGTCATTTCTCGCAGATCGGATTGTGTATATAAAGCCAGCCCCCCCCACTACCTGGCCCCTTATCTTGACCTCTCTGACATTATCTTGGGACCAGGTATGTGCCTACTTACTAGTACTTACAACTACAATACTAATATAACTCTGTCATTATCTTGGGACCAGTCTGTCCACGTTCCGATCAGTTGCTCTGCCTCTACTGTCTGTTCAGTCGCTCTGCTCTGCCGCTTGCCCCGTTGCTCCGCTTAGTCACTCCGTCTCTGACGCTTTGTGACACTGTGCACGGTGCCATAGAGTCCCCCAGCTGTTTTGATACCAACTGAGGTGAGCATAGTACATTCTCCACTATGAATACCCTACTGATGCACTGTAGATTCAATGTTTGCCTACAGGTACCTATAATACAATTAGCTGTGTTGATACCAACTGCATCTGCAAAACCTGTATGTTCAGCTAAATAGCCGAAAGCTGCTCAGAGTACTTCAGAGCACTTCCCAGCAGCAAAAGCACCCAGAGCAGGCTTTGATTTTTGCTTTGGGTGCTTTCGTTGCTGGAGAGTGCTCTCCAGTCAGTATACATGTTTTGCAGATGTGAGATTAAATATTTGCCTACAAAAAAAGATTGAACAACAGACCTCATACTCCATGCACTTCAGCATATAATGATGCGCAAATCAAATCCGCACTCCCTGATTTGGAAGGCCTCATGTAACTCACTTGTTCTACTGCTCAGAATTACAGTCATCTATCATCATTTGGGACACTACCATCAAATGGGACAAACAATGTTTTACCATGATTTATAGCTATTCTGGCTTTGGAATTTTTTGAGGCATGCATTAGGATGACCCCTTCAAAGTATTAGCTACTCAGATGAGCATGTTCTTGCATAGTCCCATTGTAACACTCAGAAAGTGTCATTTCGGAATGAAATTTCCATTGTTAAACTCGAGATGTGGTCTTATGGCTCAGTAAACATAATGATATTATCATTCAACAGATTTTCCAACCTTCTAATACTATGTATCATGGTATGGCAACATTCAAGTTTGAGCAGGCAGAAAAGCAGTTGAATTATGGCTTGATTACAGCAGATAAATATAAATAATTTCCTAAATTAGTTTATCTTACATCTTATCAGTGCATCCCAAATGCTTGTTTTCACTTGATAACAGATTTTCATACTGATCAAACCTTGGCACAACTATGCCTCCTTCAATAATGTATTTAGGGTAGTAGAAACTTTGTATAACTGCTCTAATAAATGCCTAATGTGCAAAAATACTCATAAATAAGGTGTACATGATGAAATTTTGGTTGGAGAGATTTGGTCATCCCAAATGGTGGTAAATGACTGTATTGGATTTTGAGGTTTTCAAAAGCTTATATTGCTACATGCAAATATTGATAGTAGAATAGACATGCTACACAGTGTGTGGCATACAACAATGTTCAAAAAAAACAGTTTAAACATCAAGTTACCAAATTGGGGGCTGTGGATTTGATTTGCGCATCACTGTAAGTAACTCAACATTCTCTCAAACTACTACACCAGCAATACATGAACTCTATCATTTTCGAATGTTATTGTACTTCAAAATCTCCTTATTCTCACTGCAACTGGAGAACTCGTGGGAAAAATTTCCATTATGGCTAACTGATGCCTCAAATGGGTAAAAATTGGGGACATTTTGAGGGGTGAGGCAAAAGTAGGTAAAATTAAGCATTTTGCAATCACAAAAAGTGCGGGTAAAAATCCAGGATCAGGGATTTTGGGGTCCTGCAGAGAGTAGATAGATAGATCACCTAGCTTGCTAGGTCCTTTGCCACCCTGAAATTGCCAAGCGCTCATGCACTTTTTTTCTCACGATTGGCGCCTACGCTGTAAATCTCTCCTCAGAATTGAACAACTGCCTCATGTCTAGTATAGTCTCTTACATTTTGTGACCATACGAGGTTGTTCACACTCCTTAAAACTTCTTTCCTTGTTGACAAGCCGTTACTGCATTTGCCATCTGTGCTTCTAATAACTTTTGGGCCCAAGTTTGTCCCTGTACATCTTGAAGTATTCCTGCTGGTCATTGCAGTTGTTATAGTGGGAGCCATACAAATTGATTGGGGCATTGTGCATGATATTGTATTAAAGGCCATGAGAAGAGTAACCATCTTTATGTCCTAGCGTGGTCAAATTCCACTTCCCACCCCAAGATATCACTGTCTTTCTAGCACGCAAGGTGTTATGATGGAATCCTAACTTGTGCAAAGTTGTTCACATCAAACCTGTCATTAGGAGATTTGACGTGCGAGCTACGTCTCCTTCCAGACAGGTCCATTCTACTGGACATGACCAGTGGTTTGAAATCATTCCTCAGTTTCTACAGTGTACTTTTCAGAGCAAATTTGGGTGGTGACTACTGGATTACTCAGAAGGTCCCTTTGAAATTTACAATGTCTACTCACCATTAGTAAAAGCTACGTTGCAACGTATGTCATGTACTTAGTGTGTACAGGTTATAATTTGATTTTGCAAAAGAAAAAACTATGCAAGCGAGGTGTTAGGTAACCCCGCAGGGGTGCGCTAGTAGATACGCGGCTCCGTTTGTAGTATTCCAAATAAGTAACGAAGCCTGGGATCACGGATATCTCCTCCTGCTTCTCACGCTTAGGGGCATATGAAAATTCAACGTCAATCAACACCTATTTCTTCCCGGGTTGTAATTCAGTTGACGGGGAACAGAAAGACCGAATATGACCGAATAGTGATCGATAGGGTCGGATAGCTTTTGTCATTCTGGGGAAGTACGGGATCGACGTATGTTGTGCCAATGAAGATTGAGATATTTAGGATCATGCAGGAAAAATTTTTTAAGAATGCCTATTGACCCGAAGTCAATGGTTTTTCATTAGGCTTAATTAGTACTCGAGGTGATAAACGCTCATTTCGCCCTAGTTCGCTAAGGCAACGATCCCAGCCTGCAGTTCGCGAAGAGGCGATTGAATGACACTTGGTGTATTGGGGCAGATTAGATAAGATATTGACCACAATAACGTTCAGCTGCGCATGTTAGTCCCTTTCACATTTCGCCAATCCCCATGTCCATATCACCCTCCGAATTGCACTTTCTTCAACTGTCAGATAAATATTGAATCTCCCGGATAAAAAGGCAGCCTCCTCTATCAGCTATCAGTCGGAACTTCTCCCCCATTTTTCCAAAGTCATCTGATGTTTGAATACCATCCCTACAAGCAAGGAGAAGCCTCAAAGTCGAAACGTACAGAATCGCCATGCACGAATGATTCGGGCTCAGGCTCCGTTAAATCAACACAGAGCGCCAAAGCTTCAAAGCGAATCAGGTTTGCTGTACATTTCTTAGAGATGTCACCAGTACTCATGCATCAATTTTCGCAAGGGGTGAGATTGCATGTGCAGAATGTCGCAGACTGAAGTACGTCCTCTTACCCAAGTAAATTATTGGAGGCCAGGGGGGCTGACCAGCACGGAAGGATTAAGTGTGACCGCCTCGTACCTTGCTCGACTTGCATTAAGCGCGGATGCCAAACCCTATGTCCCACTGGTGATATCTAGAAGCCAAATGATTGAAAGAAACTTATTGCTCACAATTTTTCAGGTACGATTCCTCCAGGACAAGGCAGTCGGCGAGTTTTCTCAACATGCAAAAATCCTATATTCTAACGACTGAATTTAGATTTGTTCTGGCTGCTACCGATCACCTTCATCGCAAATTGGCAAAGTTTGAAGCACGTATGCACTCGCTTGAAGATGCATTGACCATAACGCAAACGACTTACAACCTCGAACCGCACCCCCTGCTATCAGATCGGGAAGATATCTACACAGATACTCAAGAGTTGAAGCCCATTCCACCGGCTAGCGAAGATGACGCTAACTTGAATCCATATATCTCGGGCTCTCTACACGTCAACGGGAGTGGGATAAATCGTTTCTTTGGTCCGTCTGGTGCGCCCGAGGTAAGAGTTATAATGATCGTTAGAGTCGAATACTGACATAAACTCGGTTAAAGAGCCTTCTGCTTGTATGTGGCGACATGATTTCATGATTTCATACCCTTATATTGGCACCCCTAGGACATTTCACCCCAGGAAGAACGATTGAAGTCTATCTCAATTCCTCGCCTGCCGGAATTGGACAACTCCTACCTTCCACCTGAAATCATCAACTTTACGCGTTCGTTCCCTTTGACTCCACCTAACATCCCCATAGCTTCTACGCAGAAATCGATTCATTCCTTTCTTCCGCCGATTGAACGAGCAATTGCCTTGTGCGACACGTTCCTGGAAAATCTTTCGTGGATGTTTCACGTAGTTTCCCGCCAGCTACTGGTGTCTGAGCTGATCCCCGCAATCTATCAAGGGACGTCGCTTTACGGCCCTCACGAACTCGCTCTATTGTATATTGTTCTCGCTGTCGGCGTTCTTGTCGACCTGAGCATAGAACCTCTCAATCTTGAATCGCAACATTTCTACCATTTAGCTCGAGCTGCTTTGGTTTTGCAGCCTGTGTTAACGGAGTCCTCCGTTACGACAATCAAGGTCAGCTCTGTGTACCCAGTGTATTCTGACAGTTAAGATTGCTTTTGTAGGTATTGCACATGATGAGTATACACAATGGCCTTAGTGGCCAAGAAAACTTAGAGCAATCATATGCCCTTATCAACCTTGCTGGTCAGGTTGCCACTCAGGTGTGTCGCGTATTGTACTTCTTAAATCCTTTTTTCAAACTCCTTCTAAGATTGGGTTTCGTATGTTCTAAAGCACTGTAATGCAGATTGTGGGTATAACCTGTTCTTGTAGATATTGATCCATCAACTTGGAAATTTCAAGGACGTGAAGCTTATGACAGACGCGTTTATTGGTGGAATTTACTTGCTGGCATATTGTGGAATGTCAGTCGAACGAATAATTGAGATCAAGAAGCTCATACATTCCCTCAGTCTTTAGTAACAGGTCGACCATCAGGAATTTTTGCTGAATTCATCACCTGTAAAATACCCACTGTCGAAGAAGAGAACATGTATCAGCAGGGCGAATTTCCTTTAGGATGTAAGTTGGTGATGTCTTCTTTCTTTTATGAATCAGTGTCATTATTGTTATTTTTAGTTGGTGTCTGGGGTTTTCACACTACTTATACTTGTCTTCTTCCCTTGGTCCACATAACACTATCCGCGAAACCGTCTTATGAGAAGGTGCTGGAATTGGATGCCAAAATTCGCATGTTGGTCAATCCGAAACCGGATAGTGATCCTTCGGATGACCGCACTGCTATATCGATGAGGACCTTCGTACGATCTCATTATTCACATCTCAGTTGAGTGAATACTTCATTCTCGGAGTCAACTATCATTAAAACCAAGTTTACTCGTAGTGCTTTTGTATCTTCATCGACCATCTTTCTCGCTGGCAATGACCGAGCATGCCGCCAATCCTCTGACGAGTCCATATGGCAAATCCGTGCTCACCGCTTATCATGCTGCTTGCGCGGTGCTGGATGATACACGAATACAGTATCAGAAGAAACCGCTCTTGGTTTGTAGAGTATGGCAAATATGGTCATTTGCGTTCTCCGCTGCAGTCAGTTCTTCACCTGTTGTCACCACAGGGTTGTTAACATTGATTGTCTAGGTTATTGTGGGTACCATCGCTACTCGTCCAAATTGCCTCAACGTGAAGCCACAGCCTCTGGAACAATTTGAATTGGCATGTGAAGTTTTCCGCGGAGCGGCCGAAGTTAGTAGTCGAGCCGCTAAAGCTCTGGTATGCATGCTCTGACGACTATATGATATGTTATAATGATTTTTACATTTCTGCAACTAGCTTGTTCTGAATGTTTTGTTGCAAAAAGCGATCGAGGTCCATCATAACCCTAATCCAACCGAATTCCAGTCTGAGCAACCTTATACACCACCGTTTGCGGATAGACATCGGAATCAACATATACCTGACGCATCTTCGTCTGCGCCTCAAGCATACTCATCATCAAAACCTTTCCTTAAACCAGAAAACGACAATCTTTTTCCCTCGAACTCAGATCGACGGCTATTTTTGCCTGCCTCGTCATCACTTTCACATCCTCCGGACCTAACAAATAATTGGTGTCGTCCATCTAACAGCCACGTACACCAAAAGGGTACTACGCACAATATTTCTCATGCTCCTCATGAAATCGGTACTATGACCTACGATAGATGGACGTCTCATATACAATCATCGCCAAATGAAACATCAGTTCAGCAGCTTCCGCACTGATATTCAGACATTATATATCGCACCAGTGGCGCAGAATATCAGTCGGAGTGGTGTATACTATTAACTCTACTAATATATATGTATATGCTTGAGACTGTGAACCCTCCATAATTTTTGGGGAAGCTTCAGTATGACTATATAGAAATGTTGAGAGATGACCTGAGTTGACTCAGTAGTTCGGATCCTATCATTGTTGGTCAAAGCAAGTGTTATCAGCGTTGATCAGGTACTGCATACATCACGTAACTATTTGGTCGCTGTACATAGCACCATATTGTCGATCGTTTGAGGCTCATGGTTGTCATAAGTCGAGTATGACAGGTCGAATATGTCTCTTGTCGCAAGCTGGTTGAGTATACTCTGCTATTGAGCAATTTTCTTTGAATTCAGATGACTGACGGTGAGATGACTCATTGCTCACAGCCTCGGTACCGGCCTCTGACTCAGTATTCTCCCAATAACTCTAGTATCTACATCCAAAAGATAGGAGGTATTGTAGGGACATAAGTATCATTGACACTTGAAATTTGGTACAACTTTGGATTTACACTAATGCAACAACGGAACTGGAGATTTCGGAGAAGTATAGAAATGTAGCAACAAAGCTGTTGAAATACAGTAATACCACTACACGATCGAGACGTGTACAGCGATGAAATGATGGATACAGACTGAGACTGAGAGGGGTATTATAATGTATGGAAGTAGATAATTTGGTACAAGCAACCTGTGAAAAATGGTTGGAAATATTATAGCATAAGATGTCCCACAAAACTGGCCAAGTCCCAATGTAATGAATGAGAATTTCCAGATAATTTCAAACGAATGTGAAACAATATTGCCACAGCAGATCATGATTGAGACCGATAGCATTGACAATGAGTCATTTCGAGGAAGTGAACGGTACACCGGTAGATGATCCTTGACTCGTGGGCTGTCGAGGCCAAGTCACTATCAATATACCCTCTGACATATGAGCTTTGATGTCAGCGTCCTGTATAACAATGAAACTGGGTCAGCGCTATTGTTCGACAAAACAGGGATGAGTGGAATTTACCTTGATTCCATCAGGCAATGTGATTCTTCGTTCGAACTAGAAACACAGGGATGGCGTTAATATTGCCTGTGATAATACCTAATAGGGACTACACAGGCTTGCCACCTGAAGCTTACTTTACCGTAGCGCAGCTCCTCTAACACGTATCGGTGCTTGAACTCTGATTCATTCGCCGTGGTGGCAGTGAATTCCGAAGGTGCAGGGAAGCGTGAAAAAGACGATTGACTCGTGAACTTCTTGTCCGGACGTACGCGTTCCCCTTGTACAACAAGTGCCCCTTCGCGCAGGTTCAGAGCAATCTCACTGCGTTTGACTCCGGGCAATTCGAACATAGCGGTGACCATGCTGGAGGAAAGATCGTCATAGACATCGCATCTAGTAAGGGACGGTTATGGCCATCAGAGCAGATACGGGCACTTCCACGAACCTAGGTCTAAACATTCTAGATGAAGGATTGACGAAGCGAATTCTATTTGCCTTCAGAAGTGCTTTCAATCTTTCAGCGACGATTCTATTGACAACGTCGTCGTCCGGAGTTCTCCCGCGCGAGGGAGTGCGTGATGACCTTATATTTGCTGTTCTTATCGGGGTCATGAAGGTCGAAAGTAAGAGATGATGTAGTGGCTAAAAATTATGGAGTGTGGCTCCTTATATAGGCCGCGGTGAATCATGGATTACCTAAAATGGAAAGACTCAGTACTACTGGTTAATCCAAAGTAAATTCTGCCTCTCGGGCCACAAAATTGACCTTAAGCAGAATATATGACTAGCTTTGACTAGGATGCTTGAATTATCCTCCGACCGTTGACGACTCAGAGAAGGCGTTCGCATTACGAATGCTGACAAGGACATAGTAAGGTGCGCTGACAACGGCGGGTATTCTGTGAAACATCCGTTAATGCCCTTCAGTTATATGATAAATCATTAGGCAGAGCCAGAACGTTGTGGCAAAACACTGAACAGAAAGTACGAGAACGTTCGAGGAAGCCTCACTGCAGGCTCGAGGGAGGTAAATCAATGAGGCTGTGCAGCCGCGGCTATCATGTGAAAGTTGCGCGTTCCACGTCGTCGCCGTCGAACTCGTTGTTGTTGTTGTTGTACAAATCGTCAAGCTTACCTTCATTTATTTTGTGCAAAATGAGCAAAGTGGTTTTCGGTATCCCTCATTCCACCACCTCTTCTGTCCTCAATCTCTGACCTTCCATTCGCTAGTCGGCAATGTGCCTTACAATATGGGCGAGGCATGGTCTTCATTTATGTTCTTAGAGCATCGAAGTTTATACTACAGATGCATAGGAACAACTCATTGATGTTTTCAAGTCCGTAGGTCAGGTTGTTGGTTTTCGGTATGTGTGCTCTCCTTTTTTTCGTCCACTTTCATCCAATATTTCTCTTTGTATAGATTAGTATTCGACAGAGACACTGGAAAACCTAAAGGCTATGGATTCTGCGAATTTACCGGTACTTTCAATTCACTTTGTCATTCAAAGTCACAGATCTTGTCTGACGAAAAATATCGTTTCCCTTCCGATTTCGAACGAATGTGTCTCTTCGTGTCTCTTCTCAACGATCGTCAATCCGATAATCATTCTTTGTTCACATGAATACTGAAAATATACTGATAATTGTGGACGATTATGTGTGCACGAATTCCGTTCATCCTATCCTCAAATTTCTTCCACTTGCACGACCACAAAATTCGACTCGTGTTTTCAGACCATGAGACTGCATCATCTGCCGTTCGCAATCTCAACAACTATGAAGTGGGAGGGCGACCGCTTAGAATCGATCTTGCGGATTCAGACCCGTTTCTTGAAGGAAAAACAACCGTTCGTGGTGAGCTATTGGACGGTGGAGGTCCTTCAGATCGCCAGTGGCGCTCAGATAATACGAACAAGTCCCAAGACTTCCTTGCTTCTCTGCCGCCGGGTATACCTGTCCCCGCTGGATCTACTGTGCTCGACACTATTAGTCAAACATTGGCAACTATGAATCCATCGCAGTTAATGGACGTCCTAGCGCATATGAAAGTGTGTCTCAATGCCCTAGTATAATATTCCTCATCTTATGGCGCACGCCGCAGGCATTTGTGATCACACACCCTGAACAAGCACGAACACTTCTAGTTTCACATCCTCAATTTGCATATGCTCTATTTCAAGCCTTGCTATTGAATAAGATCGTGGATCAGAGCATCTTACAGCGAATGCTTGCCGCAACTGTCGGTTCAACGGTTCCACCTTCTGCACCCACTCCAGCAAATATACCTCCACAACAATACTATCCCCCCGGTGGAAATTATGGTGCATCTTCCCATATGCCACCCTTCCCACCCAATATGGCTACACCAATGTTTGCCGCTCCACCTGTTTCCATGCCTCCCCCTAACTACTACAGACCGACTCCTCCACCTGGTATGACTTCATCATCGCAGATGCAACATCCACCCAATAGTTCGTCAACGCCAGTGTTACAACAACCCAGTCCCGTGCAAGCCAACATGTATCAGCGCGCGCAACCACAAACTAATAATGTTGCAGCTCTAAATAACATCAGCGAGTCTCACAAAGCGAGTCATTTCCTGAGTGTGCCAATACTGTATCTGATATGATTCCAGGCTTTACTAAGACAAGTAGTGAGTATGTCGGATGAACAAGTCAACGCACTTCCTGAGACTGAACGTATCGCTATCATGCAATTGGTATGTCCTTGTCCCTCACATACACTGTGCCAGAAACTGACCAGGACCGCTCATGCATCAGCGTTCACAATTTGGGAATGCAATCTCTGTTTGAACTCCATCTGGTTTCTGGTTATCGAAAGAATCAGTGGGGAGTAGATAGTTATATATATGGTGTCCAACCACACATCTAGATACCACCTACATACTTATTCTCAAAACCGAGCTCAAGCGAACTGATTCTTCAACCGCTTCGAACTCTTCAATTCCACAAACTTCTCTGCAACAGTATCGAGAGGGATCATCTCCCCCTTATTCTTCGTGCCAATGTCGTCCCGGTTTCGAACATTCACTGCTCGGGCATCGAGCTCCTCTTGACCAACAACTATAGAATGTAATGAGCTAGATATATTATATGGGGGTTTCAAGCAAGACATACCTAAGATAAAGTTGTACTGTGCTATTTCGCCGTTACGGATCTTTTTAGGAAGTGTGTTGTCACTGTTGTCAACATCTGCATAAAGTCCAAGAGAGTTCAGACGATCAGTGATCTCTGTAGCATATTCTTTCTGAAGAGAATGTCAATGGGGGATGAAAGCAGAGAATTGTCATACAACGTACGTAGGGCGCAGCGACGGGAATGACAACAACCTGACGAGGGGATATCCAAAATGGCCTAGAAATGATGAGTTCGAGTAACAACTGGAAATTACGAGCCTGCTTACCATTTGCCAGCAAAATGCTCCGTAATGATCGCAATGAACCTTTCCAAACTACCCAAGATCGCCCGATGAATGATGACGGGCCTCGAGGCCGGCTTTTCAGAGCTCCCAAAATCGTCTGCAGACCGGTATTTCAAGTTAAATCGTTCTGGAAGCTGGAAGTCTAATTGGATAGTAGCACACTGGAACGAACGACGAAGGGCATCACTAATGGTGATGTCGATCTTGGGACCATAGAAGGCGCCATCGCCGGGGTTGATCGCCCATTTACCTGGGTATTGTTTGTCGAGCGCCTTGGTAAGTTGCTGATGCAGACCAATCAGATTATACAACAGGCCTGGAACGGAGTAAACGCACCTCTTCAGCAACATTCCACGTTTCGATGGCACCAAGATAGTTTTCAGGGCGAGTAGATAATTCAAGATGGAATTCAAAGCCAAACATCCCATAGATGTGCTGCATGAAGTTGAATAGCGCGTTGATTTCCTCTTCGATCTAACCAGAATTGAATAAAAAACTCCTGACAAGACTGTTTCGACCCACCTGCGACGGCATACAAAAGACATGGGTATCGTCCTGCATGAATCTTCTCACTCTCGTCAGCCCAGTTAAAGCGCCACTGGCTTCATTCCGATGAATAATACCGAACTCTGCCATTCTGATAGGCAGCTCTTTGTAACTTCGATCTCTCGAGTCGAAAATGAGACAGTGCCCAGGGCAGTTCATGGGCTTCAAACCCCATTTTTCCTTCTCGATGTCGAGAGTGAACATGCCATCTTTGTAGTTCTGCCAATGACCTGACGTCTCCCAGAGCTTACTGTTGTACATATTTGGTGAAATGACCTCTTGGTATCCGCGTTTGCCATATTCCAGCTAAAAAAATAATTGAAACTTGCGGCCAAAGCTCAACTGATCACATACCCGCAAAAGTTCAACCAACGAGTTATAGATCCTGGTGCCATGCGGGAGGAAGAAACAGCTTCCGGGACTGAGATCATTGAAAAAGAATAATTCTTGTTCTTTCCCAATTTTCCGGTGGTCGCGCTTTGCAGCTTCCGCAAGGAAGGTCTTATACTCAGTCAACTGCTTCTTATCGGGGAAGGAGATACCATAGATTCTTTGGAGAGAATCGTTGTTAGCATCTCCAAGGAAGTACGATGCAGAGTTCTTGGTAATCATAAAAGCCTTAATTTTACCAGTGTGCGGAATATGAGGACCGACACAGAGATCAATCATAGGGCCACAACGATAAACGGTAGTAGAGGTACCATCAGGGACTTTGGTGTTAATGAGGTATTGCTTGTATTTATTGTACTGTAAAGAATGTCAGAGATACCGGGCGGGCTTGTATTGAAGAAACATACGTGAAACATCTTCAATAAATTCTCTTTTGAAACGACCAGGCGTTCGAACTTTTGTTTCTCTTTGATCGCCATTTCGGACACCTTCTCAAGAGCAGGATAATCGGTATTCGAGACTGGGCTAAAGCAAAGGCCATATGTTACTACTTCGATAGAACTCCATGCGTCGCGACCTACCGATCTTGAATACCCATTTCGTAGAAGAAACCATCGTCGGTAGGGGGACCCAAGCACAAATGGCAACCGTAATGTCGTTCTGTAGCTTCTCCGAGGACGTGAGCGGACGAGTGCCAGAAGACTTTCTTGCCTGAAATGGACATGAGCACAGTTGGTACTCAAATAAACGAGGATACACGCCTTCCTCGTTCTCAAAGTCTAACAGCTCAAGTTTGCAACTCTTCTCCAGCGGACGTTCAAGATCATACAGTATGCCGTCTACCTGTGAAACCGGAGATTAATTGATTTTTCTATCTAAGAGAATAGACACTCACTTTGGCAATGACAACCCTCTCAGACAAGCTCTTGTTGATTTCCTTTGCGATGTCCAATGGGCTCGTCTCCCAACTAGTTCCTTTTCGTTGAGCACCATCGGGCAAGGTGATGATGATTTCTTCCCGAGGTTTGGCTATAAGACTTCAGCATTTCGTTGATAAGGAAGGTCTGAAGAATAGTTACATTTCACCTCATCGTCGTATTCGGCCTTCAGCTGCTCGAAAAGCTTGATACGGTGGTCGAAGAAATCGGGTGGTGGTTGAAGCTAAGCTTCGCATTGACTCGACGATCTAAATCGATTGCAAAATTCGATACATACCTCCAAAGGAAATCCTGAATCCCCGGCAGCTTTTTCCTTTTTCTGCTTCTTAGGCTGAGCGAGAGGAGCAGCAGGTTGTGATGCGGAGGCAACTGGAGTGGCCATGGCGCTGCTGTATCTTACGGAGATGAATGAGAGATTTCCTACGTGGCAAACAGGCAAATTGACGCGGAGATTCTTTGGAAGAAGCGGCCGTACTCTGACAATCCTGATTAGAGATTGGACGAGCATGCAAATAGCGCAAATGACTCAGAGAAGTCACGATGTCAGAGACACGCTACTTTGGCTTTCTCCTCGGCAGTGACTACCGCGACCCTTATACTCACTTGGTCATACTATATGTACTGTCTATCGACCTGATAACTACCTAAGATGGGCAATATCCAATCCGGCTCGACTTTGACACGTACAACTGTAGCTTTAGACTCGTTCATTGCTGAACTTGGAGGTGAAATCCTCTACGAAAAAAGGTGCGCAGATAAACTTTCAACTTGCCGTCCCGCTGATGCATAGTAGCCTTGGTTCTGCCCGTTTCCTCAAGACTGTTAAGTGCCGACACCAAAATGGATATCTAGTCGTCAAGGTCTTCATCAAGCCCGACCCCGGTCTTTCTTTACGCAATTATCTAAGGCGGTTGAAGAGTGGGTGTCTGTTTTATCAGAAATACGCTGATATCGAATGCTGTTCTTGGATAGTTGACCGGGAGACGCTGCTAGACATTGTCAACGTTTATAATTATCAGGCACTCGTCGAGACTGAAAATGCAGGCTACCTTATCAGACAATGGGTTGCAAGTAACCTTTACGACCGTATAAGGTATGCGCACTCACGTTATCCGCTACTGGCTCTAACGTCAGTCAGTACCCGACCTTTCCTTAGTGCTATAGAGAAGAAATGGATAGCTTTTCAAATACTCAATGGTCTACGAGATGCACGAAATCGCAAAGTGTCACACGGGGATATCAAATCAGAGAACATCTTGGTTACTTCGTGGAACTGGGTCTATCTGACTGATTTCGCTTCGTATAAACCGACATACCTTCCTCTTGATGATCCTTCCGACTTCTCCTTCTTCTTTGACACATCCGGGCGTCGCACCTGTTATATCGCTCCGGAACGGTTCTATACTCCTGCCAGTAATCCTGAAATCAGTGCGAAGAAATCGACTTTAGCTGTTGAAGAAGGTCAGAGAGACGGGAAAGTAACCGAAGCCATGGATTGTTTCAGTGCGGGATGCGTTATTGCGGAGCTATTCCTTGAGGGTGCACCTCTGTTCACCCTTAGCCAGTTATTCAAATATCGGGATGGAGAATACAATGTTGAATCCCATCTGAACCTCATCGAAGATGAAAGTGTACGAGTGAGTATCCAGTTGTCTCCCTTACATTCGGTTTCTAACTGTCAATAGTAGAACATGATCAAGCAAATGATTAGTCTCGACCCCTTGTCCCGCCCAACATTCGACAGTCTTATGCAAGCCTCGCGTGGAGCTGTTTTTCCGGAATCGTTCTTCAGCTTCTTTCACAATTATGTTTCTTCCAATAACGAAATCTCCGGCATATCACCTTTTCCTCCTAATGGCACAAACATTCCCAATCCAGGAGACCTGACTCCCTCGTTCTCCGCCACTGCTTCACGTTCCGGTACATTAACCTCAACTCCTCCCGCCCCTGGCGGAAGTTCCTTGAATGCAACGTCTTCCGGCGACGTTCTCCCCAACGACTCTGATAATAGATTGGAACGGCTGTGGGCAGATTTTGAAAGTGTTGAACCGTATCTTGTGGCTGACTCTGCGGAAGAAAACACCATGGACGTCAAAATTAACTATCATTCCACAACCACCAGTGTCTCTCGACCTTTCCAAGATATACTCCCTATTGAACTGCAAATCCCAAATCGCGTGTCCAAATTGAACAGCATCTTGCAGCCAAAGTCGAGAGCTACTTTGGATGGACCTGCCTTAATCATTCTAGCAATCGTCACAGCCAACATTCGAAATTGTTACTTGCCAAGTTCGAAGGTCCGAGCCTTGGATGTGTTCTTAGCCCTGTCGTCCCATTTGACAGACGAGGCAAAACTGGATAGAATGATTCCATACATAGTTGATCTATTACATGATGAAGCTGCGATTGTGAGACTAGCTGCGATCCGGACTTTGGTACAAGTAGTGAGTATAACTCCAAACAGTGTTTATTCGCACTGAGCTAATCACTTTCTGAAAGTTGATGCTAGTAACGGTCATCACTCCTTCAAATGCAGCTATATTCCCCGAATATATTATTCCAAATGTCAAATACCTTGTGCAGGACTCAGAAGTATCGGTCCGGTGTACATATGCTCAATGTATCGTCCAACTTGCGGATACAGCTGTGAGATATTTGGAAATGGGGCAGGCATTGAAAGCGCATGGTTCTTTCAGAATATCTCCAGAGGCGCAGGAGTACGATCAATATGAGGTATGTATGTTTTACGTGAGATTGTTACCCTGTCTTACCATGTTGATAGGTATCTTATGAAGCTAGTCTTCAGGATCTGCAAAGCAGTATCCAAGAACAGCTCTCTGCGTTGCTTGTTGATTCATCTAGCATTGTTAAGCGGGCCGTGCTACACCACATATCATACCTATGTATATTCCTTGGAAGACAGCGGACTAACGATGTACTCCTCAGTCATATGATCACCTATCTGAACGATCGGGATTGGCTGCTCCGGCATGCGTTCTTCGAAAGTATTGTGGATGTGGCGGCTTGTGCGGGTGGGAGAAGTCTGGAGGAGTATATCTTACCTTTGATGATCCAGGCTCTTTCTGGTACGTGTGGATATCTTCACCGGGCTTCATAATTCTCACCACGTTATCATCAGATGTTGAGGAGACGGTGGTAGCAAAAGTGTTGGCTTCGTTGACCAGTTTATGTGGATTGGGCTTATTCCAGAAGATGCGTATCTGGGAACTCATGAGCGCGACACTTGGATTCTTGTATCATCCGAATATCTGGGTGCGGCAAGGTGATTTGTTCATTTTTGAGTACTCGTTGAACGGGGTACCTAAGGGTTTCCATTAGGTGCCGCCGCTTTCATTGCTGCTGCTGCGAAGCATCTCCCGCCCAGCGATGTTTGGTGCATTCTCTACCCCTCTTTGCGACACTTCCTCAAGTCTGATGTTGAGACCATTGACGAGAAAAGTTTATTGAGCGCAATGAAACCTGCGGTCAGTGCTTGTTTCTTTTGCTTGCAAGCTTATTCTCTGATGGCTCATGTATGTAGCTTCCACGACAAATTTTCGACGCAACTGTACAATGGGCTAGGAAGACGGATAGAACCAACTTCTGGAAGGCAGGCAGGCGGGGTGGCGGTAAAACTGAAACTCCTCGAGAAAGTGTTGCTTCTGTGCGGAAGATCAGCACCAGCTTAAGCAAAAATTTGTCGGAAGAGTGCGTTTTTTGCGCGTCGTTGCCATTGATTTTTCGAATATTAATAACGTAACTTGATTCTGTAGGGACGAAATTCAAGTGATCAAGCTGCAACAACTAGGCATGACTTCGGCAGAGGAAGCAAAGTTGATGGCGATGCGAGACTATATTCTGAAGTTAGCTAATGCTTTATCAAGGTCGGTACCCCATCTTTCTGCCCAGTCCTCGTTATTGATAGTATCGTGCAGCTTTTCTTCGCGAGCCGGGCCCGATATTGGTGCGATCAAGCATCTCAAGGTAACTGGAGACGTGGAATTACCCAAGCTCGGGGTAGTTCCTCAAACTGTGTTTCTCAAATCTAGCAGCTCCGAAACAACTTCTCGAGTATCTCGCTCACGACGCTCGGATATCACAGGAGGAACAGCGATGCCCGGTTCACCCCTTTCGATTCGCCCGTTCAGTGATCACATGAATTTCGTCGGACCTCCAAGTTCGGGAGCGCCTTTCGAAGACCTGCGCCGCAGATTAGCTACCATCAACGGTTCCGCCTCGTCACTCAGCTTGGCAGCACAGACACCAACTACTCCTCGTTCTTCCCTTCCTTCACACTTACCTCAACCGAGTCCTGCTTTGGCTTCTGGAACTAGTTCGCCTGCACTAGTTGAACGGCCGGGAAGCCCGACCGAGTCAGTTGTATCCACTTCGAACAACTCAACATCCTTTCGACCTATCAGCAGGATGCAGTTTGGTGGGAACGCGAACGGAGATGGTAGCCACAAGGCTGCCCCGGCTGTTGGATCGTCGAAAACGAATGCACTGGGACTGTTAGACACGCACTCGCATCTTCAAACCGAATCTTCACCGGAACGTTCGGGGAGAACGACACCAGTATCGTTGTCACAAACCATTCGACCTCTGAATCGGTCAAGGGTGCCATCACTATTTCCTATATCTACTTACGGTGAGTAAAATGTTTTTATAACGTTTGTATGTCGCGGATATTGAGATTTTCCATTCTGAACTTTCAGATGGACAGGAAGCTGGGATCAATAATCTTCTGGAGAACTTGTACTTGGATAATAATCGAGATCTCCAACATGACTTTGGTCCTCGTGTACATGAAGGGCCTGTCCGACGTAGAAACCCCGTCCGCCACAGTTTAGTTTCTCGGGATGGGATTGCGCGAAAAATAGACGCTGCCCTGGTAACGCATCTAGGCTCACACTCCGACTCTATCACAGGCCTCGCTGTCTCCCCTGACCAAACCTTCTTCATTTCAGCTTCTGACGACAAAACAGTGAAAGTTTGGGATACGGCAAGGCTAGAACGCAACGTAACCGCCAAACCTCGGCACACGTACAGTCAGCACCATGCAAGGGTGAAGTGTATCTGCATATTAGAGGGTGTACATTGCTTCGCTAGCGCCGCCGATGATGGGAGCTTACATATCGTGCGGGTGCACATCTCCCAGCATACAGGGACGCTCCCGAAATACCACAAGCTTCAGTTGGTAAGGGAGCATCGTGTTGACACTGCGGGCGAATACATAACTGCGATGCAACATTATAATACTGGTACGTCTAATTGCTCAAGTAATATCAGCTCTATTGGTGAAATCTATGAGTAGATACTTCTTCCAACCTCGTCTACGCCACGACCCATTCCATCATTACCATCCTCGATTTGCGAACAATGCGCGTTCTGCAAAAGATGGAAAATCCAAGGCATCATGGTCCTATAACATGTCTCTGTATTGACCGTAAACGCTCCTGGATTCTTGTTGGAACATCGACCGGTGTGTTAACTTTGTGGGATCGTCGGTTTGGACTTTTCCTGAAAAGTTGGCATGTCGGCGTCGCTTCCATCGGTCGTCTGGTGCGAATCCACCAATGCATTGTCCATCCATCCAAGGGACGGGGAAAGTGGGTAATGGTCACAGTAGAAACTTCAAAGAGCAATAATGACCGCGCATTCACAATTTTGGTTGAGGTATGGGATATTGAGAAATCTCTATTGGTAGAGACATTTGTAGTGCGGAGGGGTTCTTCTGATGATTCCATTGAGCCGCATGGTCTGATTGGCGTTGATGCGGATAACAGCCCTGCTGCTGCGATAGCAGCTCTCGTTCGCTCTCGTCAGATTGGAGAAGACCCTGTGATTCATCCTCAACAACTTTTAGCTCCCGCTGCTGATGTTCGCGCTATCGTTGTCGGGATGGAATTTGGTGGACATTCAGCTGTTCATAGGTCCGATCTCGCCGATTTCACTGGCGAAGCTCCTCCGAAATATGCTGGAAAAGGCTTCATGGTTACGGGATCTGAGGATCGAAAGATCCGTTTGTGGGATTTGGGAAAGATTGAACGATCGACGGTGCTGTGTGGGATTGAGACTGATGCTGAAAGACCCTCGTACAGGTACGCAACCTCACATCGTTTGATTAGGATGACACTGATCTCCAAGTCCAGTGTTTCAAACAATGGCTCTGCATCGACATACATAGAAGGATGGCCTGCTACCGGATCGGGCAGTCAACAGAATCGACCTACACAGAGAATATCACTGATCACTCATAATCAACAGACTCTACTTAGATCTCACCAAGATATTATCACTGCTCTTGTCTGTATAGATTCTCCGTTCCGTGGTGGTCTTGTTAGTGGCGACCGAGCCGGTGTTATCAAAGTATGGAAAGTAGAAGCCTCAGAGCAATAGACATGTGGTATTTACATACATATGTATAAGCTCAATCTATGGATTAATGTGTATCTTTTTGTATCCATGTACTGTGCTTTGCAAGTCCTTTTCGTAATTCTTTTCATGTTCGAATTCTCGTTTATTTGTTTGTTACCGCGAAAGAGGAAATTGGCAAAAGTCGGTTGAGCACAGGAGCCTGGGCCAATCAATGTATTAATAAGCACACGAAGCACCTTCCTCTCTGAAAAGCTATACATACTGATACTCCTATAAAAGCCACAGGGTATTCAAACATTTAATCCGTGTCTACACCTCACTAATGATAATGTCGAACTTGAAGTCCTGCGATGACTTCAATATCATACTCTTCGCCTTTGATAAATTCTGATGTGCCGTAACTCTTTACGCGCCTTTCTTCCCATCTATCAGCCCCATCAGTGACAAGTCCAGTGCCAGCAAGAGCGATGGAAAACTTACTCGTTTGTTGTCGGAATCTCTCCTTCAAATATGACATGTCCCTCCTCACGCACTTTCTTCGAAGGAAGGAGGTTGAGTGGGATGTTGTTTCTAAAGTGTGCAAAGTGGAATACACCAAGACGGCGGAGGGCACGCTGATCTTCCGGAGGACTGACAACTGAAATATCTAAGGTCAGCATCGAATATTGAATGAAAGAAATGGCCCCACCTCGATGCATAGTTCCTTTCAAAACTCCACCGGTAATGAAGGATAGCTGATCTCCAATGTTGATGACGAAAGCTCCGTCCTTGTGCTTCACATATCGCCAGACATTGTCTGGCATGAGAACCTGGAGGGCCGTGATTGGCTGTGATATAAGGGTGGATATGCTATTGAAGTCAGTGTGACCATTAAGCATCACTCCGTTTGTCTTTTTGGATTCTTCTCCGGTAAGTGGGTCGTATATCATATAACGGAAAAGCTGCACAAAAAAGACAATTGAAGGCAATGGACCTGGAATACAATATGACGGAGCTCACGTCGTCTCCCATTTCCCCTTCGGAATTTTGGTGTAGTTCCCAAAGGTATCCTTCATCTAATCCTAGGACACCGTCTATCAAGTTCAGAACCCTGTGGAGAACAGTCTGGCGCATGGTATCAAGGAATTCCTTTACTTCCGGAACGAATGGTCGGAGTGCGGTTGGGTGCCGTGTCACTGGGTCAATGCTGTGGAGAAATTAAAGAATTAAAACTTGTACCAGGACGATTCGCGCTATTTATCCACCTGTTATTGTAGAAATTATAGTGTTCAATTTTATCTCTCACACCGTCTTTGATTTCCCAGTAGTTCTGGAGCTACAATTTGACATTAGCAATATATCGACCAAACGCCCTCAATCTACAAACCTTGTATCCCATGAACGATCCTTTCTCCTTGATCTGTGCACGGTGTTCCTCCTTCTCTTCTCTCGAGACCTGGTCGAAAGCCACCTGTCCTATAGCAAACTGGCGATTCAGCTGGAATGTCAATTGCATTTCAGTGTCCATATTTGCACATTTGCTCTTGGGCATGGTGCTTACCTCCTGAACATCAATCCCATGACCAATTACATAGAAGAAACCGTCTCTCTGCAGTGCCGTCTGCACCGTCTCGATGAGCTTAGGCTTATCGGTTTCGTACAGGGAGAGATCGACGGTCAAAATGTCAGCCCATTCAACTTCCTCTTGGGTTGGTGGTGGCACTTTCCATGAAGGAAGAATTGGACGAGTGGATGGCACAGGAGAGGCAGAGAGTGAGAGTCGAGAGAAGTTTACGTCAAGTGCCTCTGTCAATGTCGTGGTAGCAGTAGACATGATTTTATTTCCTTGAGCTGGTAGGAGGAACGTACAATGTATATATGTCTTCCAACGGTACTTCCCTTATATCGTGTTGGTTGCGCGAGGTGGCCAATGAAGCACGTCATTCGCCCTACATCGTCACGTATCAAAATATTTTGTGAAAAAAACCTCTCCTTCATGCGGGCTTCGGAACGGACCGCTTGTATATGATTCGCCGAGGCAGAGCCATTGGCCGCAGTGGCAAAAAGATTTGGGTTTTCATCCTCGCGAGGTTGCTCTTCTCGGTGTGTATCTTGCCCATATGTATCATCGCAATGTTAGAATCATTCGCAATTCTGCACCATTGCTCATGGCCCCCATTCAAGTCCGCCTTTGGTAATTTCGATGGGAGGTTGTGGCCCCTCTCACAGATTCAAAAGTTGCAGTTTCCGCTAATACCTGGAATGTTCATAAAATTGCTTGCTTGAAGTGCGATAAAAGCAAGTTTTTCGCTGAGGCACGAGGGCTGGAAATTGTCGCTTTCTCATTGCAGTGACGTCGTTCGCCAATGATACGGGACAGTACGGGACGATAAAATTCTGCATGATGAGTTCACTGCGCATTGCAGAAACATTTGCTTCTGATATTGTCCGATCTGAAAAAATGAGGAGGTTCCAATGATGTAAATGATGTCTTCGGCCTGGGACGATGCCTACGATACGAAGTTGAACGAGAGAGAAGTTTACCCACAGCAGTAAGCCGATGCTCAATGCTCAATCAGATAAGATTTGACAGCGACTATTTTATCATGCGTCCGCCAATAACGGAGTTGGTCAAGTACAGTCAAGTCCCTCAAGCTCAAGGCTCAAGTATCCTTGATGATTCAAGCGAGCCCCTGTGGATTGGAACGATTCCAACTATCCAAACCTCACGTCGTCGCGGCGTTGAACGTTGCAACGTTGAAGCCCGGACCCTCAACTTGCGCGTTCAACCGTATACTGTTGCGGATCGCTTTCCCGAAACGCTATCCTATCACTGGCAATAACTTTCAAGCGAAGAAGAACAGTCGCCCAACGAAATCCAAGCTTCTCGAAATCGTGCTGGTAGGAGTTGCCTAAAGAAAGTATATAAGCACGTCATTTGACCAGCGTATGAATTGACCTGCCAGTACACACCACTGTAACGGATTATTTCGTGCTCACAGAAATCATCCCTTATCATCACTGTGATAGGAACGTACTTCCATACTTTCGATGGCTGTTAATGATAGCCCTCCCCCGTTACCTCAAGCCGTCGGATATGCGGTCGTTCTGGGATTGGGTATCGTCTTTGCGCTGGCTATGAATGTCACAACATGGATGCAAGCTCGTTTTTCCAAGTATAAACCCAACTCGGCTTCGGAATTTAGTGCGGCGAGTAGATCGTTGAAGACTGGTCTGGTGGTTGCGGGTATCGTCAGCTCCTGTACGCCTTTTGAAAGCAAAGGAGATAGATCGGACTAAAGCATGATTCCGACATAGGGACGTGGAGCCTGACTCTCCTACAGAGTGCCACTCAGTCATATGAGATGGGTGTCTCTGGCGGGTGGTGGTACGTATCTCAATGACACACCCTCTACATGGGATGCTCAGCGCACGGCAATGAGCAGGTATGCAGTCGGCGGAACGCTGCAAATTGCCATTTTCTCTGTGATTGCTAGCAAGGTCAAAATGAATGCTAACAGAGCGACGACGTTTCCGGAGGTTCGTGGCAGACTGCGGTCTTTCTCGCCAATTTCATCCTTCATCAAGCCTTTCGTTTTGAAATTCAGAATAGGTTGCTTACGCCCGCTTTGGTACCGCTGGCCACTTATCTTTTCTCTGGTGTGGCTTGATTTGTAACGCAATTGTATCATCCTGCATACTCCTCGGTGGAGGAGCGGTTGTATCTACTCTAACAGGGATGAATGAGTACGCTGCTCTTTTCCTCATTCCCATGGGAGTTGCGGTATATGTTGCCACAGGGTACGTGTTTCAAGTCGTTCAAATTTCGTGTATTTCCTCATACTCATATGATGTAGAGGCTTGCGAGCGACATTCATTAGTGATGCCACACATACTTTCTTCCTGTTGGCGATACTACTCTACTTTTGTTTCAAGTACGGTCTTCCATTTGTGGCATGTATGAAAATAATCGATTTGCGTCACTGTAGAATATTCTGCGTATCTGACGTTATTGGAAGCCCACGAAAACTGCTGGAGCTACTTGAAGCTGTGGCAAAGACTACACCAGTTGACGGAAATTATCGAGGCTCATATTTGACTTTTCGGTCTCGACCAGGAGCAATTTTTGCTGTGCAGGTGTGTACGTTCCTACATGGAATTTCGAAGAACACGAGCTGATGCTCTTCCTAGTCTATTATTACTGGTACGTAATTACACCCAAGATACTGGTTTAACATCATTATTCTTTTTCAAGGGTTTGGTCTTGTAATGTGCGATCAAGGTACGCATCCTATTGTAAAACGTTCTTATTCCACTCATCGGTCTGTGTTCTAGGTTACTGGTCAAGAGCAATTGCTTCGAATCCTGCCACAACCGCACAAGCTTACTTCTTAGGAGGCTTCGCCTGGTTCAGTATTCCATTTGCATGTGGAACCGCACTGGGATTAACCGCCCGAGCGCTTGAGACACAACCCGATTTTCCCGTACTTTCGAGCACAGATGTCAGTGCTGGGCTCGCCGCCGTAGAAGCCGTCAACTATGTTCTTGGGACTGCCGGATCTGTTCTCATGCTGTTGCTCATTTTTTTGAGCGTCACCTCCGTCAGTTGAAGGGATGTGCAGACATTGAAACTCATCTCATTTTTTTTGGCTACAGGCCTTAAGTGGAGAGATGATTGCTACTTCAACTCTCCTCTCTTACGATGTTTATCGCCATTATTTCCGCCCACGCGCGACGAGCAAAGAGATTGTCGGCGCGTCTCGTATTTTCATCGTGTTCTGGGGTGTTTTTGCTGGGTCTCTTGCCTCAGTATTCAAATTAGCTGGGATTGTGAGTGATCTGATTTGTTTAGGTTTAATATAATTTCATAACGCATTGGCTACTCAGACTCTAGGATGGCTCTTTTATTTTCTTGGAGTAGCTACAGCCTCTGGTGTTTTTCCTATAGCTCTGACTTTTCTGTACGCGAACGTAAGCTTGACAATCTTCTTTTGCTGTACTGATGGTGTCGAATCTTGCAGGTGGAAGGACCTCAACAGAGAGGGTGCTGTTGCCGGCTCCATTCTTGGTATGTTTCTAGCACTCATCGTTTGGCTTGCTACAGCCAGGGCAGTCGGGGGAGAGATCACTGTTGATACCTTAAGCAACCAATGGGCATCCTTTGCAGGTGGCGCCACAGCTATCATCTCCGGGGGAGTATTGTCCATCACACTGTCTCTTTTGCGACCCGCCAACTTTGATTGGGAACAGACGCGAAATCTGATTGTCGTAAAGGAAGTCGAACCCGACGAAGATCGCGACAGCAGTTCACTGTCAAGTAACGGTCTTCCTTCCAGTGTGGTAGCTGACGTCCTCGAGGGGGAGATGAAAAGTGGCCCTTCAATAGTCGATGTCGATTCTCTTCCTCGGTCGACAAACGATGCTGCTGGAATACTGGATGCGAAATTGGATATGACTGCCTTGGAAAACACATTCAAGAGATATACTCTTATTTTTGGCTTCCTGGCACTAATCATTACAATTGTGAGCAAATTTTTTTCCTTCACTATCCAAATTCAGATGGAATAACCATATAGATCATACCTGTCCCACTGGGTGCTGTCCCGTATGTGTTCTCCCCTCGGTTTTTTGCCGGAATAGTGGGCTTTATGTTTGTAAGTATTTTATAGATTTTTGTTCAGTTTCGCTCGAATCTAATTCTGGAATACCAAGATATGGCTATTATTCGCTGCTTTCCTTGTGGTTATCTTACCTATACTCGAATCTCGACGTGCTCTTTGGAGGATTATTCTCCAGGTCGTCGAACGTAGATACTAGACTTACAGGCTTAGACAGGCGTAAAATCCATTCAATCATTAGAAAAATTTGAGGTATCTGTAGTTAGAGACACTATCGCTGAGATACTTACATTGTCGAGAACACAGGGGAAGGCCTGTTGATGATGGGCGTTAAAAAGGCAAAGCGTTACTTCTCAGGACGAATATAGACATGATCAGGTGGCTTGTACTAGATTTGAAACTATAAATTCGACTGTCAGTCTGTCAAGTTCTTCGGCAGGTACAGCCCGCAACAATATCAATCTGCTATACATCCCTGCCCGTTCACTGCTACAAGTAGCGTCTTGTTCCGTGCTACGTCAGTACCCGCCCTGAATCCGCAACCACTAGGGTGTACCACGGGCATTGCAGAGCGGTCGAGTATTCCTAAAGGTCATAGATTTTCGGGTTGTCTGCGGAGAGGTACACCGGAATATGCACTCAGACCTCACGTTTAGTACGTAGTACGGTGGCAGTATAGGTAGCTGGCTGGTGGCTAGCTGAACTTGTTTTAACATTATCGGAGTACTATGGCCGCTAAAAAAACATATAATAAGAGTATCTGTAGGTCTTTGCATACTCAGGCTCTCTACCTCTTTCTTCCCTATGTTCAAAGTGTCTATTCTGTCTCTCTCAGCCACTCTGTTTGTTGGAGTCTTGGCCAAACCCCTGCAGCGCTCTTCCTGCAATCCCAATGCCCAAGGAGTGCCCGTCTCGATCCAGAGTACAGGAATCCCCGGACTCGAATGGGGCATTGCGAGTCCCTCAGACATACTCATTGTTGGAGAGTCTTACCGTGGGCTGAGTACTCCAGATTGGTACATTCGTCAAAGTGGCGAGTTTCCGACCAGTTATTTCATTACGTCAGTCCTAGTTCCCCAACATTAGCTTGAATGAGTACTAATGTCCTTACAGAGATGTAGACAGTGGGTTAGCTGCAACTATTACCGGTGGGGAGTTGATTCTCAATCCCATAAACAATGCCATCTACCAACCGTAAGTTCGATATGCTAGCTTTACACGTGAGCCCTGAGTGACTGAGTTCCATTGCTTACAGTAACCAGGTTTTCGACATTACCTGCGACAGTTGCGGGACAGACGTTTCTCCAGGAAACGTTCTCGGTCAAGGTTGTGTGATTGGACCTCATAACCTTTCCGACGCTTGTATTAGCATTGGGCCTTCTGCTGCGGATGCGCTCCGTAACTTTGGCTGCACAGCTGAATCGGATGAGGTCTACACGATATTGACGTAGATATTGGCAGACGATTATCTGGTCTTCGATTGACTTGGATTATGAACATTTTGTTGTCATTGAAATTGACCGACTTGAAATGAAAACGAAGACCTGACATAAGCAATGCGGATTCTCTTTGCTAGCATAAGCAATGCGATTTGTTAGCACTGGGCTGCAATGGGGTCATTCAGAGAATGTACAACTTGAGCCACACTGGATAAAACTGTTTGAGGATCGGGCTGAGTGCCACCGGATGCTGCAAAAATCATCAAATTTCAAAGCAATTTGAATTGAGTCCTCTCTCTTGCTATTTCTTGACAGTTTGAGCATTGCCCAGATCCAAGAAGTTTCGTATAATATCATATTACTTCGCCTTCGGTTGAGCCCCTCTGAGATCATTTAGGCAAAACGTCGAGGACGAAGAGAAAACATTGTGGTCTTCAAGTTTATAGCTAATGGAGCTATGCGCAAAAAGTCATTGCATTTCGAGTAACTCGTTCAAGTGACGCTGAAACACAATAGAAATTTGTCATACCTGAGCCATTCCGAGAACGTCCATAATGTTCCTCCATCTTTTGCCATTGACCCTTGAATCCTTATATAAAGGACGATGTACTTGCGCGGTGCGATAGGTTGGGATGGATGAGAGGTCCGGTTCGGAATTGCCGTCGATCCGTATCCCTCAATCAGGTGTCTATGTTCCCACTCTTGGCAGTCTGAGTGATTTTACGCATCTGTATCGTTGTTGCTCGCCTTCTGACATGTAATGCTCTTCAATGACCTTCAGCACTTTCCTTCACCTGAAAATTGGCGTTCGGTCCTTGGACCATTGCCGTGTAATGAATTCATTTCCGTTTTCCTCTCGACGACGAACTGAAGCTATAGTCAAAAGTCCTTGAACGTCGCATTGACATGAACATGATTTATTCCCTCGGGAGCGGGATATGAAAGAGGCATTCGGATTGATGCTTGATTCCTACATAACCCCCATCAACTACAATGGCTTCGCACTCGAAGCCTCCGTAAGGCTCACATCGTCAATCTGAGCCAATTCACCTTTAACTTCCACCACTCTCAACTCTGTGTCCGGTACGCTGTGCATCGACAATTTCTCTGGTCTCCGACCATAACGTCCGTGAACCTCGAGGATCAATCGGCGATTATGGTGCTCCAGGATTATATTCCCAAAACATCGTCAACGGTAATGGGGTCAAGTATAAACCCATTATACATGGAAAGGCGTGCGTGTATTCAGAATGAAAGCCTGATAATGCTCAATTGAGATTTGAATCTTAGCAAGCGCGACTATTCTCGCCTGCCCACCCAAGCTGAAGCCTCTCATTATCCCAGAACAGGGCACAGTAGCCCTCGGCCTACTGACGCCTGTAGAGGAGACTCCAGACGATTCCGAAGCCTCAAGCTCGAAAATTATCCGACCGTTGCCAGTGCCAAGTAGAAGAAACAATCCAAACAGACCTAGAGCTCAATCTACGGCTACTCAGTCCGGTGAATCTTTCGTCCCCAAGACTATTCTCTATATCTAATGCACTTCCCAGCTGTCTCTCGCCCCTTCCCGAAATTACCCACAAATCGTAGGGATGTAATTCAAATTATCCCTGATCCCCCAGCTGTACTTGCTTCAACCCTTATAGAGAGAGTTGTTAGCTCAGACCCCGAAGCCCCAGAAATGAGTGAGATTGGATTTTTGATTTTGTACTTTCATCTAATAGCCTCAATAAGATGATCACCAGTACGACCTATCATCCAAGCACACTTTTCGCAGCAGTGCTTCAAGCCTCGGCTCTCGCAAGGGTCGCAATCTCACCGATCTCCCTCCCATAGATGCTGGAACCGCTTCTAAAGGACGAATTTCTGTTTCGAGAACTCCTCATCAGTCTTCTCACCATTTCACTCGATCAGAACGCCCATTTTTATCGAGAGCAAGAGCCCATACCAGCGTCGCGTTACCTGGACATCAAATTCAGAACCGGATTGCTTCTCCAACCGGTATGTAGAAACAGTTTTATGACTAATTTTGAAAATATATACTCATAATTCAAATTCAGCTACCTCAAGTACAATCGGAAGCTCGTATTCTGCTAATGTTGACACACCAGATACTCAATTGCCTAAGATCCCCATCACAAAGGTCAAAGCATTACCTAGCCCTCCTGTTGTATTAGAGAAGATCGAAGGAAATCGATTTCATGTCATGTCCAAAGATAAAGGGAAGGAGAAGGCGCTTGATTTCGCAGGACAATCTGACTCTCAGAACGATTACCAAGGTAGTGAGCCTCAAGGATTGAATGTATGTTTCTTATCTCATTCATGTCATTAGGAAATATTGGAAATGGCCTGCTTACGCCACCCGATAGCGCAAAAAGTTCGTGCCCTCCTGTGCCAACTGAACTTGCTCTGTCCGGATTTCGAGGAGCTCGCCCCCGGGGACCCAGGACCCGCCGGTCGACTATCTCTTGAGTGATTCCATGATCAGCGCTATCGTTCCGCGATAATCTTTTGTTCGATTCTTGTTATTTCCCTTTGACAGCTCTTTGCTATCCAACCAGTATGGATTCCATTTTGATTTTTGTACCATACATATACGATCAATTAATCAATGATATGCATGTTCTGGATATTCGTGCAAGCTCCTTACTCCTCGATTCTCTTTCTTGATTGGTAGTCCCGTTTATGTAGTATGTACCCTCTTGCGTCTACTCGGGTCCGTTCAAGGCGAGCAGGTTGTGAGGTACTGTTCCATACCCAGTGTTGAATACTCTATCTTAATTCTAGAATCTAAATAGACGAGTTGCTTTTTCGGCCTTACCCCAACGTCCATGTTAATGCAAGTCGACTCAGCCAGAACCCTTGTCTTCACTAACAACAACAATAATGCAAATGTTTTGAGTGAAGAGTGAAGGGAATCATTCGAAGTTTGAGGTGAGGGGATATTATTCATTATGATAGTACATATGGTATTATCGTACAGAATCCCATTTACTTCTTGATAACCGTCGAAAATCCATATGCACGCATGCAGGAACTACATAGTCGCACCAAAAGATTTTCGATGTGACAGCTTCGATTCTGAAAAGCGTTCATCACGGACGAAGTAACAGATTCGACATACATCAAACTTGAAATCAGGCAACCTCGGACCTGAGCCTCGGTTTTGAATGGAATTCAAGCAGATTCAAGCCTTGCCGGTCGACCTAAGTATGTATAATCTCTTTTCTTCAACGGCCCCGGGATGAGGCTTCATTCAAGCATTTTCTCCATATAGCAACTATATATGGCAGTCAGTCGACATACAACGGCCGCTATCAGAGAAATTGAAACTGATGTTGACAAAATTTCTTTCGGGAGCGGGATTGTTGCGGGAAGGACAGCACTTCAACGTTTGTAAAAATTCTATCACAATATCGGACGATTTCTCATGAATTCCCGTTCCCCTCGTGCTCGGATACATAGATATGTAGATAAGTGTTAGATTGAAAACCAATCATCTTAGTTGCAAAGGGTATCAAAGGGTACTCAGGACATACTAGTCATTGATAATATGTTCCAACGAGAGCGTCGTTCATGGACTACAGCAGAGGATCAGCTCCTTCGCGATGCTGTTACTAAAGGTAAAGAATCTGGACCTGGTACGCTTTCCTCCATTCATTAATGTTATTATCAGAGGATCCTACGAGAACCTTGAATCCTTCAAAGTGGCACGCTATTTCACGACATGTTCCAAATCGTAATAACAAGGACTGTCGTAAACGCTGGTTTGCAAAACTTGCCAAGGCGGATGTGGCGAAAGGGAATTGGAGTCCCGAGGAAGACGAGAGGCTTTTGAAAGCAATCGGAAAATATGGCTCAAGGTAAGTCGATTTCGAAGTGAAACCTTTCTTTAATATCAACTCATTTTTGATAGGTGGACAGCGATTGCAACAGCGGTAGAGACAAGAAATAGCGACCGTAAGAGTGTAATGATTCGAGACAGGATCTTGATTGAATTTATTTTACTAAAGAGTGTGCCAAACGTTGGAAGGACACATTAAATCCCTCGATAGACAGAACCAGCTGGAGTGCTACTGAGGTGCGCTTTAAGAGTGGCTTGAAAGCGTGTTTTAATGAATGCCTTGGACAGGACACGATATTACTCGAGGCCGTAAAAGCTCATGGCAACGTCTGGTCCAAGATTGTAAAAACCCATTTTCCAGGACGGACAGGATTAGCGGCGAAAAATAGGTAAGGAGTTCATGATGCTTGATGATATATGGACTGACTTTGTCCTAGGTATAATAGCATTACCCGGGGTAACGGGGGTCTGGATTTACTCCCTAAGCTTAGCCCCAGCCCGACCTCGAGCCTTGAAACCTCGCCCGCACCTTGTTCCAGTTCCTCTTCGTCTACTTCGCCTATGACCCCCCATTTGTCTCTACCTGGCGGATCTACCCCGGCTTTTTGGCCATCATCTAGCTTTGATATTGATTTAAATGAACTTTCTTGGCCGTCCATGGAGATGGAGACTCAAGGTTACCGATCAACTCTAGAGACACTGTCTCTGGATGATTTATTTACCCTACCTCCAATCAAATACCCCTCCTCCCCATCCATGTCCCAAACACAAAATACTTCAACTTCCTCAGACCCTCACAAAGTCCTCGTCCCGGAAAGTTCGAAGCAGGATCTCCCACTACTAGCGTCTTCTATGATGACTCCGTTTGACGGGACATCTTCATTCTTGTTTGCCAACAATGCCCAACATTCGTCAAATTCTTCAACGAAGGCTCTAAAGCTGTATGGCTCTCCACACAGCGCTAGCACACAGCAAGTACAAATTATTCTGCACGAGAAGAACATCCCATATGAATTAATGAACCTCGATATTATGTCTGACCCTGACATTCAAGATTTAATACGACAGCCTTCTAGTGCACCAGTCATTGCGAGTCTCTGCCAGTTCCTATTACCTTCTGTTGTTTTCTAAATCATATCATAGGAAGACGACGGGTTCACCTTATGCGAGTCCCGAGCTATATGTCGATATCTTGCTACAAAATATGCCGACCAAGGGACTAAACTAATACCCGATGCATATAATATGAAGCTTGGTGCACTGTTCGAGCAAGCGGTTTTCACAGAGGTGTTTGCTTTCGAACCATATGCGTCAAAGGCCGTTTATGAGAAGGTCACCAAACGGTATGCAGGTACTTCCCGAAAGTTTCAACTTTATTTGACGAGTTCCATAGATCGAAAGGTCTTGCGCCTGATGAAGCAATATTTGCAGGATCTGTTGCCGCATTGTCGTCAAATTTGGAAGGGTACGAGAATATCCTCAGTAGACAGAAATACCTTGCAGGGGATGTGAGTAAAAATACAAGCTTCCATTGCTATGACTAACGATAAAGATGCTGTTTCCAGGACCTCACTCTTGCGGATTTGTACCACATACCATATGGAACAAAGCTCACAGACGCCGGGAGCGATATAATGACAAGGAAAGGACCAAATATTACTCGGTACCTACCTTTTCCCGCTTCTTCTATTCTGCAGCGGTTAGCTGAATCATACACAGATGGTGGACAGAAATCTCATCAAGACCATCGTGGGCAGCTGTCCGAAATGGTGAACCTGTACAAGCTTAAGCATAGAAATATAGAACATAGAGTAGATAAATATATACCTAACTTAAGGACCTCTCTGGAACATAGAATATATTAATGAGTCGTTGCATGTGGTCATTTAGTGGTACGCCATAGGCAACATATGTCAGTATGCCAGGCTCTCGGATTCAGTGTCAAATGCATCTCAGAGGCACGACCGATATACATAGACACCCCTCTTGTTGCAGCAGGTCGGAGATAATCTCTTCTTCACGTTGCAGGTATTTTTGTCGAATACGACATTTCGAAATACACGCGAGCAGTTATTGAATCCACTAGAGCGGGCAGATGTAGTATTTGTTCATTGAAATCTAGGCGTATACAAATGTCCATGTCTTGTTTGAATGATTTGCCAAAACAGAAACCTAACCGATTCCGCGGAGGAGGTCACGGAGTAGTTCATTAATGGTGAGCGGCTCCGGACGCAATGTGTCCAGCCTTAGAATTTTGGTACGCATCATGACGCTTGGCCCAGGCGTAGATTCCGTAGCCTAGAGTTTGGCGTACTCAGTTGACGTAGAGCAACGAAATAGAGCACACCGTACCAAGACCGAAAGGAATGACAAAATACACGGCTTCAGCAGACACACGCCTATAAAAGTTGAAGATGTAGCTTCGAACCCAGTGAGGAGCAGCCTTGGTTTGGTAAGGGGACAAAGCTGAACATTCGAAGAGTCAAGATAGGAAATGAGGTTCGACTGGAGAGCGCACTGTATTCGACAATTCCCTTCTGTTTTATAATTGGGGCGCCCCACCAAGAGCTCTACAGGGAATGAAGGGTTAACAATCTTGCTTTTCTTACAACCGGAGAACGAAAGCTCACCCAGGCCCTTTTAGCTGTCGCAAGACAATGGTCAGGGGAGAATCAAGGTAAAGATAACAAGGAGAACGCACGACCAGGCATTTCACTTGCGCGGGCAATGGATGACCTCATGATAGCGAGAAAAGAGGATTGTTTCTCGAGTGAAGCTGGTTGGAATGTTGGAGAATAGCTGAGCCGGTCCCTCCCGTCTGGCGTCAATGCCACGTGCTAATTAATGTCCACGTTGCGTTGAGCGCTTGTCGATAATTCATCCTTGTACCTCCACTCGTATGTTGTGAAGAACTTCCAGGCCGTCGCGCCTTATTCACGGAATTTTTATAGGAAACCATGACACACGCAACACTCTATGCACTGGCTAATTCTCTGGGCATACTCGCTATGCTGACCGTTGTTGGGTACCATATCGTAGCAGTGAATGCCCGTCACCTTGTTAAAAATGGGGAAGCCAAATGAGCAACCACAGAAAGATCTATTGGTTTCGACTGTATGTGAGATTCTTACCCCTCTCGTTCGCTCAAATGCTTAACGTCTGACTGTCGGAGACAGGGCTTGAGAAAAGGATGTTCACGCAGACCTGTCTCCACTCCACTGGCTTTTGCTGTTCTCGATGAAGTAACAGACATATTTAGCCCTGATATGAATCTTGTATCAAGTGCCCAGATTAATCGAATGACCCGTTGAAAGATCTCATGCACCTTGATGCATTCCTTTTGAACTCACTTTGGGCGAAGTAGGACGAAGAAAGGTAAGGTTCTAAGGGGTCCATTTGGCTTCCCTCTTCGAGTTAATGGGTTTTCTTCATTGGTTGCAATGGGAATGAATTGAGAATAATGAAAGTGCTTCCGCAAAGGTGTCCTATCGTGCAATTAATTGGATATCACTGGATATTGCTCTTTGGTCAATAATTTAATTTGACATACATAACAATGAGTCCATAGGTCAGTGCTGTCGAAAGACGGAGCTCACAAAAACGGAGCTGTCCTCATTCATCATCTCAAATTTAACGCAGACCTTCAAGAAAAGCGCATACTCATAGGTGAGTGTGAGCAACAGAGAAAGGTCCTTTACATTGATTGGCTCCGAAGAATCAATTGGTACGCACGCGACCACGTGTGGCACGATGGCACCGAAAGGCTTGCCCTTAAGTGTCAGTCACCTGTTTGTTGATTCCCAAGTTGAAATCGCTCTTCTTTCTGTTTCCCGAATGCTGTGAGTCCCACGACGGCCCTCCCAGCTAATTCCTCCATCTTTAATTCCTCAAGGTGTGTACTATCGATTCACTCGAAATTTTTTCACTTTTCTCATCAACGTGCCCGTCAGACTCACCTTTCAACAGCAACAACTAATCTTGACATGGAAAGACGAGCGGCTTCGCCGTCTTCCAACTCTTTCTCAGACACAGATTCATATGAAGAATCAAATTCTATTGACGAAGTGGAAGCCACTCTCAACAATCTGGACGACGAATTGGACGAAACTGAACAGGCCCTATCGACTTGGTCATCTCAAACACCTTCTACTGGATATGGATCGTACACTGGTGCCGGAAGCGGGACGTACACTGGATACACTGGAAGTGGAACATACACACCTAGCGGAACATTCACGGGAACCAACACCGTCACACAAACGGGCCAAGGCTGTTACACTGGATCCCCCTCATTTGTATCATTACCATCTGTGTTCAGCCCCACAGCAGGATCTTCTTCTCTCCAATCTTCCTATCCTCCACCGTCGAATGCCCCCTGGATGCGACTGAGTCATATAACGGAGAGAACGGAAGGCACAGAGTCCCGCCCTGTCTCCGGTGTTTCCTATGCAACGAGTGTTCCTGCACGACCCAGATCAGCCTTTCTCTCCTCAGGCGCAGGTCGACACAGTCGTTCGTCCACCGATCCGAGCGACTTACCGCCTCCTGGACGAGCGAACCAGCTCATAGGCTTATTCGAATCAGGTTCTTCTTCAAGATCTCCGTCGCCAACAAAAAGCAATACTTCGTTTACGAGGTCGCAGACACCCAGTAACTTGTCTTATTCGACATTGTTATCCCCACCGGATAGACCGTTCACTGCCACTGGATCGTCCTACACGCCTTCCACGTTCACGAACACTCAGAGCACGTTTACGCAAAGCACCTTCTCTCCTTCTGCATTCACCACAACCCAAACCGGTACTGGTACAGTGACAGGTATCACCGGAAGCTCCGAACAGACTCAAACCACTCCCACCTCTTCTCTTCGCCGACCAACCAAACCGGAAGGTTCTCCAAGAAGCCCTCTGACAAATGTTCGAAACATCGTAAGTTTGTGGAAAGAACGCACACCCACACGCAATGATGGCCCCAAAAATTCCAGAGGTGAGGTTGTGGCTCCCAGCGTTTCCCCTACTCCGGATGCTCGTGGACAGAGGGAAGGTCAACCTCAACGGGGTTCGGGTGGAGCCGATAGCGGGGGGCTTTTCGAACTTCGCCGCAGAGCGAGCGGAAAGAGAGTAAGCGCTGAATCATTGGGTGAGAGTGAGGGAGAACGAACGAGTAATGGCAGCAATGGAGGCAGTATAGATATAAGCGAATTGGGAAAATTTTTGGGCGGAAACGGATCAGAGACAGTCAGTTAACATCTTTGACTTCATTACTGTCTTTCGCCTCATTGTATATTTCCCACAGCCGCTTCATCTTGGAACTTTATACTACCTCAATGTTCATGCAGAGCCTCCTTATCGATGGCAGCGTTGTCAAGCACTACTTTATCGTCATACACTTCTGTTGTCATGGTTGGCTCCTACTACTCAATCTGTACCTGGCCCATCTACTGGTCGGGCACCGTTGGGCCGCGCTGTGGTACAATTGGATCTCGTCAACTGTTTTGCGGTTGAGAGTGCTCTTAGCCTAAGTCATCCTCGTGGTAGCGATGACGTTGGAGCAATTGCTGCTAGAGAGCAAGACGCGCTTTCTCAAACTGACACCGGACTGATGGAGTCTCTAGTACCATTCTGGATGGTTTATGGTGATGGAGTAGAGAGGCTGGCCTGTGATAGTTTAGTGCAGCGATTGAGATGGATTGAAAGAATCTGGTAGGTTCTCTGATCAGTCATAAACTCCGTCGTTATTCTCATTTTCTTACAGGGAAGCGATAAACACACCTCCGACACCGTCCCTCTCTCGTGCACCATCCATCACTCCTTCTTTCACCCCATCATTCTCATCCCTCACTCGTACTATTACCCGACGCTCTGGTTCTCCCACTGGCTCTATCCGGACCATCATGTCAATGGACTCGAATTCGAGTGTGTCTTCTACTGCGAGTAGCGGAACCGGGAGTCGTAGTACTGTCTACGTCCCGCCAATGTCTGACATTCCTGATATTCCCGAATTATCTACGGCGGGAGATGATTTATATGCCTCAGAATCGGATGGCACGCGAGGACATTCATCTTCATCGGGTACTGGACGGTATCATTCCCTTCTTTCGTCTCCTTCAGTGTCATCGTCTGGAAGCGGAGCACGACTCAGGCCATCAACGTTGATTTCTTCATACCATTCTCGCACCGTCGACGACACTGTGATCGATGGCGATGAGTATGTATATCCCGGAGACTCCCGCGCCATTCCTAGTCGTCGAACCAGCACCCGGATGAGTTTGCGAAGGAGCGGGAGCATGACGGACCTTGGCAGTGATGCATTACAGAGCAACCGGTCATCTGGTCTGAATGACGAGAGTGACGATCAGTTTTTCACGGCAGGTACCAGTAGCAGTGCGCCGCGCAACTCAGTGTATTCATCGACCGAGTCGTATTCGTCGCAAACTGGTACCGGCACAGGGACAAGGACGTTTACTGGGCTGACTAGTAGTGGAATCACAGGAACTGGGACAACTGATACGTATACTAGGACTGGAACGTGGACTGCGAGTGGTAGTGGTACTGAGAGTGGGACAAGAGTCACAGAGTCAACGAGATATACTGGATATTCTCGTACCACTGGCACTGGAGTAGGAACGTATACCTCCTATTCTGGTAGTGGCTCTTACACCGGAACTGGCTCGGATTCATATGCAGTGTCTGGTTCGACTTCAGAGAATAGGTCTGCGACTACTGGTGTAACCGGCACAGGCAGAACCTTTACAACTGACTACGAGTCGCGAACCGGATACGGATCAGGCTCTTATAGTGGCTCTCCTTACACAGGGTTAGTATCCGGTCCATATCCTCATTATGATTTACAGGCTAATACCAAACTACTTCATAGAACTGGATCAATATACTCACCCTATACAGGAACAACAGGATCGCCTTACACAGTGACTGGCTCTTCGTACACTGGGTATGCCGTTTTCTTTTACCTTCTATTCTTAGTTTTCTGACTGATTCGAAATGCATAGCACGGGCTCGCCGTATACCTCAACCGCCACTTATTCCTCCCCATATACTCGAAGTAGCACGTCTTCATCCTACCCGCCTACATCTCCTTCTCGGAGTGCACTAAATCGTACAGCTGCGATGAGGAGAAGGACTGGTACTACAAGGAGTTATTCGTCAAGTGGAGGCAGCGGCAGTGGTAGCAACAGTGGGTATCAGCCTTCGGAGGAGAGCAGCGACAAAGAAAATGATGGAACTGAAAGCGGGAGCTATACACCAGCTTCAGGTTCTGATAGCCAGACTCCAAGTGGACCTCTCAGTGGGACTAGATCAAGCGAGACTGGATACGACGTTTGTCCATCGTCTGATCTCTCAGAACTTACGAGTCGAATGACATACACTTCTACGTCGTCGTGGATGTCGGGAAGCACACCAATGCCTTCTGACCCATCGTCTTCGTCGGACTCGGATAGGGAGTTGAGCAGTGATGGTGAAAAGTTTGTCACCGCTTCACAAGGAAGTTCAGATTACCTCACAACTCGTACACCTTCTTCTGAAGCATCGTTCAAGTCTCTTCCTTCTATCCCTTCTGAATACACTACTGCCAGCGAAGGGTCTATCGCATACAAAACTATCTCCGAACCTATCACGGAACCAACCACGACATACTCAACTGCAGAAATATGCCCCAGCGAGCTTGAGACTATTCCAAGTGAAGAAGGGACGCCGAAAGCGTACTCAGAACATCTTCCCGAACCGGAGGAGCTACCTTCTGTTCCCCCTTCTGCACCCCCTTCTGCACCCCCTTCTGCACCCCCTTCTGCGCCTCCTTCTGCACCACCATCTATTTCCTCGTCTGCACCACCGTCTACCCCCCGGTCTGCTCCTCTATCTCTTCCCCCATCTGTTCCTCCGTCTGTTACCCCATCTGCTCCTCCGTCTGTTACCCCGTCTGCTCCTCCGTCTGTTACCCCGTCTGCTCCTCCATCTGTTACCCCGTCTGCTCCTCCATCTGTTACCCCGTCTGCTCCTCCATCTGTTACCCCGTCTGCTCCTCCATCTGTTACCCCGTCTACTCCTCCATCTGTTTCTTCTTTGCCGTCTGCTTCGCTTCCACCTCCCACCTCTACCGCTCCCCCTTCAGTGATAGACCGCTCCATTTCATCTCCTTCTTCAATATCTTCGCTTGTTCCCTCAGGAGTACCTCTGCCTTCTTCAGCGGCATCGGAGCTTTCAGAGCTTGATTTGTCTTTGACTCCAACGTCCGAGTCCGATCTTCCTCTACCTCCGTCCACGGCATTGAGCACCAGTGTACCTACCCCATCAAGTGTTCGCTGGTCGGAAAGCCGGAGCTCTAGCCTTTTGTCATTACCACCTACCGCACTGACAGAAGTACCATCTTCGATTGTTACTACCAGCCTTCAAAGCTCTAGCTCCACGGGAACACTACAGATTCCTACAACTTTGCCATCATCTACCATGAGCAGTTTGACTATTTCTTCGGAGTCTAGCTTGACTCCGTCTATGCCTGCTACCTCACTTCCTTCTCTAACCTTTCCTTCTGTACCACCCAGTAGCTCTCCAAGTTCTCTCCCACTTCCACCTAGTCCTCAACCATGGGCCACAGAGACTAACATCTCGTATGAGTCGAGTCTCCTTGCTCCGTCACCTAGTGCTACTAGCGTTGCTTTGATACAAGATCCTGATACCTCTTTTGAAACTTCTTTCTTGCGACCGAGTGGATCTTGGTCCTCCTTTGATCGAATGTCCACCATTCCCGAGACACCTACGGCAATAACTTCAACACACCCCCCGTCCTTCCCAGCTCTTTCTCCTGTTCCCCCATTCCCTCCTACAGACGAAAGCAGCTCCGTGCGTACTCCGAGCAGTCTAATTTTCTCGGATACGAGTGTTGGGAGCAGTAGCTTGGGAAGTCTCTTGTCGTTACCTCGAACGCCGTCAACAATTAGTAGTTCGTCTGCTGTGTCCTCGACGAGTGTCACTGCATCGATAGTCGAGTCAGAATCCGATTTTGAACCAGAACCGGAAGTAGAACACCGGGAAGATGATGATGCCCGTTCCATCCCTGAAAGCCAAATATCGACCGAGCCCAGTCTATTGTCATCTATCGCAACTCCCAGAGCTTCTAGGATTGTGAGTCTATCTTAGTTCCCCTTCGTATATTCCGGACTGAATTTTACAACCTAGGCTATTCCTGGTCCTCGCAGTCGTGGATCACTCACTCCGTCAGAGCGCTCGATGAGTGTCAGTATCTCTACCCCGCGTGGGGATACGCCATCCAAACGGTCAACACTTGATACCGTGCCTACAGCCAGTACCTCATTCTCGGGTCGAGCCTCTCCACGTGATGTCAGCACCGATATTGAGCGTTTAGCGGAGGAGCTTCGACAATACGATCTAAATCGAGCCGAAGAAAACCGGGACTTGGGAGATGCTTTACGAGATTTGCGAGAAGAGCTGTTAGGGCTTTCTGACTCTCTTCATCATCCAATTCCCTCCCAGGAACCAACTCAAGCTCCTTCATATCCACGGTATCCGCGAGAACCCCAGTATCCGCAACAACCCCAGTATCCGCAACAACCCCAGTATCCGCAACAACCCCAGTACCCGCAACAGCCATATCCCCACTATGCTGAAGAGCGTGTTGGAAGCAGTCGTGCCATGAGCGCTGACGAGAACCGAAGTCTTTCTTTAGCCCCTTCGTCGCTGAATCGTACGCCGAGCTCGGCGAGTAGTGTGTCATTTTTGTCTAGCCATCATTCTGACGATTGGCTTTTGTACCCAACGCCTCAGCCGCCGGGTTCTCCCGTTTCTCGTAGATCTATCCGACCGGATTCACCAATGCCAACGCTTCCTGATATTGAAGAAAGCGAATTATCTTCTGCATCTTCCAGTCCTTTGAGCACTCCGATGTTAAGCTCATCGAGCACAAGTGGACCTTATCCCGGCAGTTCAGGTCCATCCTCATCGCCCACACCCACACCTCCACCCTCGACAGTCACGCCTATTTCGGTTTCTCCGGGCTCCCCAGCTACAACTGCAACAACCATTCGACCATCTCCTCCGAATCCCTTACCTCTCTTAAATGAGATAAGGGATCAAGTTCGAGCTTTGTGGGAAGGGCAACTTTCGACAAATCATTTGTTGGATGAAATACGAGGACTCCGCAGTGACTCTCAAAGCAATGAGGTTTTAGACCGTATGCGACGAGTGGAGAACTTGTTAGAGGGCTTACTGAACCAAGGTGTACCTGTACAACCACCACCAATGCCAATACCCGAACCAAGCCTACCACCTGCTTCTCCTTCTATGAGCTCGAGCTCGGCTGGTTTAAGCCGATATGAGTCTCTGATTAATGATTACCGTCGTCAAAACCCCCCAATTGCTCCTATCCCACAACCACCTGCCTCAGGAACGACTCTTGCCCAGCAGCTCGAAGAAATTTTATCGCAAGGTATACAACCTCGGCTTCGTCAAGTGGTCCCACCAGACCCCTTACAACCCTTTGATTATGCCCCACCTCTTCGAGTACATGCAGACAGTCCTATAGGAGAAGTAAGACTTCCTCCACCTAGAGCAACTTCGCAGCCTATTCCGTTTCCGTACCCAGATCCAAGACGGACTCGTGTTCGTCGACATCCTCACCGACCTGTTGATGAATCCCCCACGTCCCGTTCCGCACCGACAGCCCCATCTGGTCCATCTAGTGAACGTCCTGATTATCAAATGGGAGATGCGGGTCGTCAACCTCCTTCCCCTCCTCCTCCTCCCCCTCCTGGCAGAAGACCGACCAATATACCTCCGCCACGGCCTGTGGTAAGACGTTTTCATAAATGTCCCATTGACTCTCCCTGACCTATTTTAGTTTTCTCCTCGTTCTCAAACTGCGCCTCCTCTGAATCTTGGCGGAGATGCTGAACCTGAGGGCGAAAGTTGGTACCGTCGACGTCGGGTATGTCGTTTGAATTAATCAATATATCGGTCCTCACAATCTGTATAGGCTACTCCGGTTGCTCCAGTTGCACCTGCCCCTACAGTGGGTGTTCCTCCGCCAGGTGTTGTGGGACCATCCCCTGCAACTGCACAACCTGCACAACCTGCACAACCTGCACAACCTGGTCAATCTACGTATGTCCCAATGCCTTCAGGACCAGTAAGTCTGCATCCTGTCTATCCATCTTAGTCCTAAACTTTCTCAGGTCATGGTTCAAATGCCTCCCGATTTTAATCGGGATTTGGCTGAGCTCCTGGAACTTAATCGAGTATGTATGTCTTTGAATCTCATGGTACAGCCATTGACGGATCTCCTTGAAGAATAACGCCCTTGCAACACTCACAAGCGGTGACCAAACTCGAGAATTGTTGAGATATATGACTGAACTCAATTTGTGGTTGGGCCGAGATGTCACTGACCGTCACAATGAAATGACTGCTGTCGTCCAGCGTTTAGAGGAGCTGCGGGCTTCGTTGAACGACCTCCGAAACAGACCTTGTATGTACATTTTCTCTGATGTGAAGATTACTAAATTATCATGTGTTTTCTTCAGATGTGGTGACGGTTCCAGGTGAAGAAGGTGGGGATGAAGAAACAGAAGGTAGCTCGGAAGGCAGTCCTGAACAACACCCTGTTTTCATACCGGGGATGCCACCTTCTGCTCAAGCAGCTGGCCCTAGTATGCCACAGCCTGTTATTCCTGGAACAGGCCCATGGCCACCTGGATTCGTTCCTCAAGGTCCCCCCCCTTTCGCGCCATCAGTTATTCCTGGTGGTGGTGGTCCGTCTCCTTATCCTCCTTTCCAACCTGTCATACCCGGAATGCCACCTGGAATGCCTACTGGTCCAATTGTTGTCAATCCTCCTGGTCCGGCTCCGATCATTCCAATGGACTTTCCTCACGGAGGAGGAATGCGGATGCCGGAACCGATGATTCCGGGAGTTGCTCAAACTGGCCAGCAAATTCCATTCATTCCGCCTGGTCCTTCCATAGTGCGTGTTCCAGGAAGTTCACCATCGAGTAGCAGTGATGGCGACAGTGGAAGCAGTCGGAGTGAAAGCAGTGACCACACTCGTAGACCGAGTCGTCGTCCGTCTACGGCGTCTTATAGCAGATCACCTACTCCAGTTCCTATCCAGATACTACCACCAACACAAGTTCCTGGTGTTGTACCTGAAGGGAGTCGTGGACCTTCGCCACCTTTAGTTGTTGTCCAACCTTCGGAATATCCCCCACCCGGCTCGGTACGACACCCAGATCTGGCAGGGCAATTTCAACCTTCTCAAGCATCGCAAGGAGCACAGCCTGCAGGACCTACAATCATTAATATACCGGCTCAGCCGCAACAACCAACTCAAGTGCCAGGTATGATGCCTGGTGGAATAGTTCCACCTGGTATGATACCTGGCGGACTTCCAATGGTAATGCCGGGGATGCAGCCTGGGATGTCCCAGACTGGCCAACCTCCGCTTGTCGTAGTCCACTCCGGCCGATCATCCCCTAGCTCTAGCTCTGGACGGTCGTCCCCGCGCTCTGTGTCAGACGGCCCAAGTCGTCGACGGCATCGTACTGACAGTCGATCGCGAACTCCTCCTCCAGTCATTATTTCTCAACCGCACAGAACGCACTCCTCGCACTCTCCTCATAGGGTGGAAATGGTGCAACCGGGTCCTGCACCTGGACCCACAATAATTGTTCCTGGACCTCAAGGTACTGGTTTCCCCCAAGTTCCAACTTATGCACCGACACAACCTGTACAACCATCCTACCCGCCGACGCAGCCTATCATATATGCGCGATCTTCGAGTTCTAGGTCCCGCTCATCATCAGGGCATCGACGCACTCCCCCTCCTCAGGTCATTGTGCAGCCAAGTCAGCCAGCACAGCCGTTGCAAACAGTCTTACCTATGCCTACCGCACCATCTGCAACACCAGCACCTGTGATTGTCGAATCCCGGAGAAGTCGTTCTCGTTCGCCGCCAATCGTTATTGCACGGAGTTCAAGCCGTAGCTCTCGGTCCAGACGTCGTTCACCTTCTTCGCATGGTGCACCTATCATCATCCCAGGACAACCGACAGTTATTCCAGGTCAACCTTCAGGTTACGTTCCTTCACAATACCCAGGAACTCATAGAACTCGGCGTAGTCCTTCAAGTTCCAGATCGCGTTCTCCCCCGTATGCTCCAGTCCATCCCAGTGGAGCTCCTTATTATGAACCTTCTCGACACCCTTCTCGTCGTTCTCCTCCAATTGTGGTACCAATTCCTTCTCAATATCATGAAAGTAGAAGACCTTCTCGCTCTCCGACTCGCATTATGTCTCCTCGCAGTGATCCATATCGTCGACGGTCCCGATCTGACTCACGAGACTATGATCGTCCACGCCGTCACTCTCGTGACTATGATCGATCTCGTCGTGACTCTCGTGATAGACCCCGTCGTGACTCCCGTGATCGTGACCGATCGCCCAGGCGCCACCGTCGTGACTCTCGTGACCGTCGCGACTCCCGTGATCGTGATCGTGACCGATCTCCTAGACGCCACCGTCGTGACTCTCGTGACCGTGACCGATCCCCTACACGCCACCGTCGTTCTCGCTCATATTCCGACTCACGTTCTCCATCCCCAGGTCATGATCGCCGTTCAAGAGGTAGAGATCACGGTCGGGACTCTCGTAGAAGGAGTCGTAGTTACTCTCCTACTACATCTGTTTATCCAGGTGCTCCTCCTGGTCCAACCTATGTCCCTACTCACCCTCCAACCCAGGCACCTACTGTAGTCAGTCATGCTCCTAGTCACATTTTTCCTGAGGAGCATTTACCATCTCGACCCGGTACTCATCCTCCCCGTTCTGTCTCCGAAGCGGATCGCCCGGAATATGTTCCATCCCACTATCCTTCTCGTGCTGGTACTCACCGCCCACCATCTGCCTTCGAGGAAGATCGTGGGGAGCAAGCTCCTTCACGTTACCCTTCTCGACCTGGTACTCATCCTCCCCCGTCAATCTATGAGGGAGAAGCGCGTACCGCTCCACGAACAGCTCGTTCTCCTACCCCCGGTAGCATCCATCCAAGCGCTCACAGTGGTTATGTACCTGAAGAAGCACAACGAATTCCCCAGGTCACTCGTAAGTGTCTTTTCACTAATACTAACGGGTCAATGATAAAACCTTTTCTAGGTACGCGTTCCCCTCGCACTGTACGTGACGACGATGGCCGCACTGTTCTCGATGATGATGGATTTCCGCTTCGTCGTGTTCCCACTGTTCGTGATGGTGACGGTCCACCAGTTCAACGTACTCCCACAGGTCGTACTGTGCGTATGGACGAACCGGAGGTTGTACCCCACGGTACTAGGCCCACGCTTCGTGATGATGATGGCTACAGCTTGCTTGATGATGATGGACGCCCACTGCGAGCAGGTCCTTCTATCATTCCGGCTTCTCGTCCTGGTACTGTTCGACCCCTTCCATCTGAACCTAGTGGACGAGGTTCTCCCAGTATCATCGAAACAGTACCTCCTCCGCGTGCTCGTACCCCTCATACCCCCGCTTTCGAGGATCTTGCGCTAGCTGAGGAACAGCGAGACCGTCTTGCCCGCCTAGATGAAGCTGAACACCGCATCAATGATGTTGTCGAGAGTGCCCGGGAGTCGGAACAACAACGAGAAGCTGAGTTCGAAGAAAAGGAAAGACAGCGCGAAGACGAGTTCCGAATGAGTGAACAAGATCGAGACAGAATATTTAGGGAGAATGAAGAAGCAAGAGCTCGCGAAGCTTCTGAAGCTCGGGACGCACTGCTTCATGACTTGGGTGATTTAGGACATGTGCCGCCTTCTGTTCCCCCTACTGGAGGAAGTATTCCTGGTGTTGTTGTGGACGAACCAGGAGATCGTGCATCTATCCATACTATTCAGGATATTCGTGATACAGCGTCGAGACACGCGCAAGAGATCCGGGAGATTATTGATTTGGAACGGGAAGAGAACACGAAAGAGCGAGAAGCTGCAGCTGCTGAGAGGCTCGAGCTAGAGGCTACACGAAATGCCGCTATACAAGCTGCTCAAGAATTCAAGGATGCTCGTATTCAAGAGTTGGAGGAACAGGTTGCTGCTCTTCGTGCTGAACTCGAGGCCGAAAAAGAAGCCCGGCAAGCTGATGAATCCGACGCACGCGAACGTGAGAGGGCGGAACGTGAAGAGCACAATGAATTCATCCGCTCTCAATTGATGGATTTAACGAACCTCATGAACGAGCAAAGACAGGTGATGGATGAGAAAAAAGAATTGATGGAATTGAGATATGCCGAGAAGGAGGATAGAAGAAGGAATAAAGATGCAGAGACAGCGGAGATGAGAGATATGATCCAGAGATTATTCGATGAATTCCAGGCTGAGAGAGACAGAACAGAAACCCTGCGGATGGAGGCCGAAGGCAAACCTGGTCTGTGATTTTCATACTTTCTCATTCTACTTCTGATGTTAATGTGTGACTCGCAGGTGTCGAGAAAATCCTAGAAGATGTTATGCGGAGACATGATGAGATTCAAGAAGCGTTGAGGGCGTTCTCAGACAGTATGTTCATTCAGTCTTCACTTTCTTGATAATATCTAACGAGATTAAAGCTTGGCGTAATGAATGTGAACAACACCACGCGGAAATTATCAATGCCGTCCGAGAAACTGCGAACGAACAAGTTCCGTATAACATACAAGGAGTACGTCGATTTTCATGTCTATGACGAATAACTGATTCTTATTACCTTTGGACTCAGTATCTGGACGAGTTCAGTAAAGCTTTGGCGTCGGAGGTTCGCATTCTGCTCGGAGAAGTCGGAAAGCTGAGAGAGGAGAGGAGAGCTCTGCAACAGTACGTCCATACGCGCAATATCCTTGAAACTGCTCATATCGAAATTCATATATAGCGAGATCGGTTATCTCTTGTGTATGCGATCGAAGTACGGTCCTGGAGGAGAATTCGAGCCTGACTGGTAAGTGGATTATTCCAACTCGATACAGGTACGTCTCATTCACTAACGAACAACCTCAAAAAAACAGGAAACCGCCACCAGGTGCTCCCGGAGGACCTCCAGTCGAGCCACCGCCGCCACCTGAACCTCCCGTTCCACTAGAAATACCACCAGCTAGACCTGGGTGGCGTACTGTCCATCAACGTTCTCGTAAAAAGAAAGAGAAAGCTCCGCCACCTGCCCCTGGTCCTAGTGTACCGGCAATTACTGGCATGGTGGATCCTAGAACCCAGGTCACAAGAAGCTGGGCGACTTGGCAACGTGAGCATATTGATTTTTGACTAACATTCGAACAGAAGAATGACTGCTTTTCCGTCCAGCCGATCCTAACTTGGCCCCGACTCCTGCATCCATCGAGCCTACGTTGCTCGTTCCTGACCGTGACAGTCCTGGGTTGTTCGGAGCTAGGTCTCCTCGCGACTCAAGGGCGTAGGTGTACTAGTGTAGATTATCTTTTGTATTGCTTCTTGTTCTGATTACGTCTCTTCCTTTATTCTCTTGATTCTTCACGCCCGTTACGAGTTACGTCCTGTAACGTCTACTACATGTACGAAGCATATACGACTCTGCTTGCTTTCACATCCAATTGCGTTCATTTCTTATTGTTATATGCTGTTCTCTTTTCAGTGCCCTTGCTTTACTATGATTTATGCCCCGTATATCTGCACTATTTTTTATACATTATCTTTTGGTATAAAACATCGTACAGAACTCTTGATGAGAAAAACAGAAACTTGCGACTTATGTACTTGTTGCATTCACAAAAATGCTAGCAATGCGTTTTGAGTGGTAGGCAGCATTTTCATTTGGCACATAGGTGACTTTGAAGAGTCGCACAATTCTCTTGGCATTCAAAATCTCAGCCGAAGTTGCAGAACCGAGGTTGGAGGATGGTGACATGGAAGGAGGAAACAAAACAAACCGGGAAGAGGAGGATGGGAGGGAGGATTGCGGAGGAGGCAAGTGACGACAAAGACTAATGAGAATCACAGGCAACACGCAACAAGATCAAGACAATAGTTTCCCCTGCTCTTGGCTCCGAAATGGTGGCCTGCGGTGGTTAAATCAACACACACACTCTCTCAAAATCTCAGTGACAGAGAGGAACAAATGTCAAGAGAAATCCAAAAGACAAAGTAAGTTGGTGCGCATTAGACTCTTTGAAAAGTTGAATAATAAGTGAGTTTTATGCAATCTATTATGCTGGAAGTTGGGTAGAATAAAGGACAGAAGATCAAGAGAAAAAATGTTTTGTACACTCACAGCAAACAATGAATGAGTTTGTCCATATGACTCTGTATACCCATACATATACAGTCAAATACCTGGACTTTGAAGAACACCGTAATAGTTTATCTCTTGGAAGGAAGGAGAACAAATGGCACCCACCTGTCATGCCTTGACCCTTTCCCCATTCTTTCTTGCTTTCCCTCTTCACTTGAACCTCCCGTCCTAATTCTTCAGGACCTCCTCCGGGACCTCCCCCCTCAAAAGGACTACCCTACTCCAGCATGCACTGTATCTCCCATGACACTGTTTATGTACCTATCACCTTATGGGTTCAGAACCTTCCCCAATGCACCCATGTTGCCTTTAACTCCATTGGTAATTAATCTCAATCACCTACCTTACACGTACTGGTTCCCCTGATGTTCCCTTGTTAACTTCCCCATACCTACTTAAGCAGCCTTTTAAATGCCCCAAGCCCCAGCTTGGTATATATTGATTACACACCCTTTACATACAGTGACGTGCAAATCAAATCCACACCCTCAAATTTGGAAACCCAGCGCTTAAGTCTTATCCTCTACCATGACTCAATGAAAAAGCCCACTGGTCTCCCTTGGATTAAAATAACACTTACTAAATGTCATGCTATACTTCTGTATCGTGATGAGCAAAATAAAAGCTCCATTGTTCAAAAATACTGCAGCTGACCATACTACAATTGCAAACAACTATTGGATTGCAAAAAAAGATGGGTGCTACTACAAACCATCTTGTCCTGGCTGCTGTCATTGAATTCTATCTGCTGAGGCATGCCTAGGAGTTGCAGAGATTGAGGCTGGAATTCCCAACTGTGCTTCAGTACACTGTTCATCGCATGCTTCATTGATACGGCTTTGAAGGCTTTGTACAACACCGTAAAGTCATTCTTATAGCCTACAATTTTACTCAACGGTTTGTGTTTGCCCATGCAGGGAGCAATTGGGCCTGTGATGAAGAGTGGATGCAGTACAAAGTGTTTTTCTCCAATGAATCCAAATTCACCCTCAATGGAGGCTTGGATGGACTTCATTGGTGCCGGCAACAGAAGGGGCAGGATCCTTTCACAGAAGAACTGGTCAATCAGAGGGACAGAAGGGGTTTTGGGACAGGATCCATGATGGTTTGGGGCTGCTTGACCCAGACTGGTGTCATGAAGTCTCATGATGCGCCCTTTGATGCACCATCAGTGGTGTGTTCCCATTAATCTCTTTTCACATGTTTATTGTACTTGTTCACACGATCATCCCAATACTCCATTTGTTTCCATATGCTTCCATACAACTCATCCTTATTCATTGATTAGCTTGTTATGATTCATTATCAACTCACTATTACTCGTATATATTGATTCCTCACTCTTGTTCTATATCACATTGTTATTTACAATCACTTACTCATTAGACAGAAATAGTATATAAAGAGCAGTAGGTAGATCCTAGTTCCCCATCTCGACCTCTTGGTCATTGGGCAACTAGGCAAGTACTTGTATTCTCTTAGATACTACTTATCTAACTTGGTCATTGGGCAACTAGATTTCCTTTTGATTACTGGTGTGATTGGCCTCTGACGCTATTCCACTGTTGTTTGAGATCGCTATTCCTTTCATCTGTGCTTGTGCTTGTTTCTGTGCCTCTTCGTTGTGCTTCTGTCACTCCTCGATATACTCGGACTCCTGTCTCCCACCTCGTCGCGACAACTGGTGTTGGGAAAGTTTGTTTGATTGATGGAACAATGAACCACTTCAGATATATTGAGGTTTTATAGGTGTGTCTACATTTTAAAGCATCTATTCTAGAGCTAATAACATAATTTACAGGATAGCTTACTTCCCAGTGTCCAAGAATGTGGATATAAAGGCCACCAATGGATTTTTCAACAGGACAATGACCCAAAACACACAGCTCATGCCACCAGCAATTGGCTCAATCCTATTGACAATGCTTGGGCTGAGTTTGGCAGGCAACTTGAAACCATGAATCCTCGTCCTCGTTCACAGAGCCAGCTTTTTGCTGTTCTTGAGCAAATTTGGTACAGTGCGGAGTACAATCAATATGTTAGGAACCTCTACCATACATTTCCACACTGAATACAGGGTCTGCTTGACAAACAAGGCTGCTGGTTGAAGTACTGAATTACCCAATGTTATCCAATTACTTTCACTGTAATCCATCTGTTTTGACTCATTTCTTGAACATTCCTTGTACAATACACACAGTATAGCATATTTATATTACTCTACACAGTTATATGTGGCAATGTAAGCTGTATAAAACCTCAAAATTGGGTAATTCTGAGTAGCAGAACAACAAAGCAAGGTTTCTGTGCTGGTGACATAATGATTTCCAAATTTGGGGGTGTGGATTTGATTTGCGTGTCACTGTAGGTCCAGTCCCTGTCCCTTTGTACCTGTTAACCATATGGATTTCCTTCTACTCTCTGTTTCCTTACTTTCAGTCTCTCTACATCTGTTTCTCATTTCTACAATCATTTGTACAATCCAATATACACTTTTACACCACATTTAAGCACCTCAAGTGAGTTCCCAACCTCCCTCAACCAAATCTAAAGCTTCCCAGACATTTACTATGTTGGTGAGCCAACCTCCCCAATACTTCCCTTAAGCTCCCTACTTGCTCCCCAAGTACTGGGACCTTACCTATAAGCAACATCGAAGCTCTCCTCATCATCTACTATTGTATTGCTTCTCTGTTGTTGCCTGCACTGCTCCAGGACACCAACCTTAACTCTCCCTCATCCTGGGCTCCCCACTTCTTATTAGGAGCTCCTACTCCTATAGCTCTCATCCCTTGACAGCTTGAACTGTCTACATTGACATTCTGAGTTCTTATAGCTCACAGCCCTTACTTATTCTAATATGTTCCAGTTCTTAGCTCATCATCTCATGCTAACTATTATCCTAGAGATCTCCTTAAGAGTCACACTCAACATTCTTATACTTTTATTAGGTCATTCCAATTCTTGGTTGCAGTTTCCGTAGCTCCCTTCAAGCTCCAGCCTGCTTCTAGCATGCTACAACATCAACTACCAACATCAACTCCAGCTATAAGACCAATTCTGACCCAGGTCTTACAGTATCTGGAAATACAAGTGATTTTGGAACAACATTGCAGTGCTAATTGGTAAAAAGAAAAGACATAATCCCACCAGACTGAAGCCTCTTTGCTAGCAGCCATTTGGGCCCAGCACTTGAGAGTATAGGAATGTCATGTTCTGCTTTCTTGTAACTGCGAGGAGTTATATCTAGCTGTTGGTCAAACTTGGGATCAGTTGTTGATCTTAAGGAAAAATCACACTGTGTGGTTGTGCCAGCATCTAGTTCTAGCCCTCCATAGGGGTCTGTGTGTTTTGGTTTTAATTTTAATCTCACTCAGTTGTATTAAGTATTGTAGAAATAAATACTAGTAAGTAGGCACATACCTGGTCCCAAGATAATGACAGAGAGGTCAAGATAAGGGACCAGGTAGTGGGGAGCTGGCTTTATATACACAATCCAATCTGCAAGAAATAACAATGTAATACTGTACAGTTCAAGAGTAAAGAAGGTGGTGGAAGCTGGTAGAAGGAGAAGGGTAACAGATGAATCAGTAATTGATGAAGGGGGTCAGGTGGGTCAGTAACCAATGAGGGTTTGACAGTGGTGGGACGTGACAGTGATGGAGTGATGTATTGTACAAATAAGGGTGTAGAGACAGTGAGAAAAGGAAAATGATAGGGGCTACATACTCTATGACATTACCCCCCTCCTTACGGCCATTGCCCTTGATGGTCAAGCTTTAGCTGCTGTGGGGTGTTTCTTGTGAAACGCTCAGATGATCTTCAGCACATAGCTAAGGTTGGGTGCTGGTTCCCATGAGTTATGTCCTGCGTCGTAACCCTTCCACTTAACCAGGTATTCCAACCTCTTCCACCGAACCCAACTGTCCAAAATCTCCTCAACTTCGTACTTCAGCTCATCTTCATCCTCTAGATAGACATATTGATATTGCTTCATTGATAGCATTCTCTTTCCAGGGGTAGAGTTTGTTGACGTGAAAGACGGGGTGAATGCGGCCAAGGGGGATAGGGAGGTCAAGGCAGTAGTCCAGGGGTCTGATTTTCTCCAGGATGCGGTAGGGTCCAAGCTGCCGATCCCCTAGCTTCTCACTGGATAGTTGGAGGTTGTCCGCGCTGAGCCAAACAAAATTTCCGACCTTAAACTGGTGAGCTTTCCGCTTTCCTCGTTCGTATCCTTCTTTCTGCTGCTTCTTCCCTAAGTGCAAAGCAGCCCCTGCGTCCTGCCGTGCTTCTCGGAGTATCTGTATGCGGTCATCCACCGCCGGGATCCCGCTGCGTTGTCCAACTGGGATGTTAAACAAGGG
>MU795140.1:0-50935 GCA_027886305.1 Lentinula aff. lateritia
GACGCGGAAGTGATGGAGTGATGTATCGTACAAATAAGGGCGTAGAGACGGTGAGAAAAGGAAAATGATAGGGGCTACGTACTTCATGACAATCGTCGGAATCCATGATATCAATAGCCTACACAACAGGGCCATAGAATTGTGAGCTCGTAGAGGTGGAAGAAAGAGCCTACTTACCTCTGAAGTTGAGTTTGACGGGGAGGACATTGAATTGGAAGAGGGCGAAGACGTTGCAGGAATAAGAATTTGTTCTTCGTAGTCGAGCGCCAAGCTGTGAAGATGGAAATTGGAGCGAGTTGAGGAAGATACAGCTGGAGGATTGTTATTGGGCAAAGGCGTGCTCGAAGTCGATGCAATGGGGGGTTGCGAAGGCGTATTAGGATGAGAACGAATCTTAGATTTTCTTCCATAAGTGCGGCTAGGAGGTGGAGGAGAACGCCGCCCGAAGAGCTGAGCCTTCGAAGACCGGTCAGGGGTCGTCGAGCATGACTTTTTGGCAATTGCTGGAGTGTTTGTGCGCATTCTGGACGTTCAAGTTAGCGTGGTCTGAGATGATGCAGGGAAGGCACTGACTTCAGAAGAGGATAGTCAAAAAGGAATGCTTCAACGAAGGATCTGAGCTCCGCTTCATATAGGAGAATTTCTTTCCTTCATCCTTTGTGGCGACGTGTGCAGCGGCTATGTGCTTCAAGGGGGAACGAATTTGGACCAAGTTGTAATCTTCAAAGGGATGAGGCTTGTGTCGGTCCGTTACCCGGCAATGTTGCTTTATTTCTCAAGATAAACGAGGTCTTGAACGGCCTTTGAGTTCATTGGTTACTTGACTTAAGTTCGACAAACAGATAAGGCTGTCAGGATCGGTTGAGGCATTCTGCTCATTGATCAGTGGTTCAATTCAATGTACAAAGGACATTGAGGTGATTTTGATCATGAACGCGAGGTGTGCATTTGCATCGTTCTGATTTCAAACTGCAAGTCGCCTGCGAGGCATACGATTATATTCGAATTTGTATACATCTAGCTAATCAAGAAGACAATATTCAATCGTAACATTACTCTACCAACACGAAAGCCTTTTCCAGAGCAGCATCAGACTCTGACGGCCTGGTCTGTCCTCGGTCCAAAGCCAATTCTTCATTAGGGAGGAGGGCATTCTGTAAATTATCCTTCTTGACCCGAACAGGCCATGCGAGATTATTGCCAGAGAGCGGAAGCTATCTCGAACGGTCAAAAATCATGCCCTCAGTATGCTGAGAAAGAATGCAAACCTGAGTAAGATAATTAGGAATAGTGCTGTACACCGCAACGGAAATGGGGACCAGGACTGCAATGATCCACATCCATCGCAGTACGATCCTGGGTAGATAAAAGCCAATGTGAATAGAACTCGGGGTAGAGTCCGCCTGGGAAGAAGTTCTGTTCCGGATATCCCCTGCCAAACGTCCAGAGGGCACATCTTGAGGTACTTGGGCTAGGTGTTTCTCGAAAAGAATGACATGAGCAGGCTGTTCTTGAGTAGAGCCAGCGATCGCAATAAGATGCCGTCCAGGGACAGTGAACGTCTACGCTATTCAATGAGCAGGACAATTGAATTATCATCTGCAGGGACTTACCGACACCGGCTGGACCAGAGAACCATCTGGATAGTTCAGCCTTTGAATCACTTCCTCAGTTTCCACGTCGTAGACCAGGACACAACCGCGATCTGTCCCCCCAACAACAATGGTCTCTGACTCGCCAAATACAACCTGTTTGGGAAAGAGAACTAGCGGCGCCTCCGCAGTGAAATTCTTCAATATTTCGAGGTTCCCAAGACGGTAAAGTTGGAAATTTTTGCCGGTATACGCGACAAATTTATCGCATGCATTGCTCAAAGCAACCGATCCCCTGGAAGATCTGTTAGGAAGGCTCTATAGAGAGGTTGAGGAGCATACATTCTTCCGGGCCCAGGAGATTTACGGCTCTTGATAGATCCAGTTTTGTAATCGAGACAAAGTCTGGCAGATGACATGAATGTACGGATCACAGCTATGTGGCAACGAGACATACATTTCACCGCCATATAGAGGAAAGACAAAAATATCTCTGGTCTTTTTACACATTTTGACTGTCTTGGGCTTGAGGTCGTGATCCAAAGTAGTCGAAAATACTTTTGAGAACTCTCCGGATGATGACAAAGTCCAAACGCTGACGTATTGGTTAGCCGTAGAGGCAACTACTCGTCCAATTCTTCCAGATGCAACCTCATGTTCATAAACATCGATTGAGAGAATCTCGTCTTGCGTGTCATTCATAGGATGAACTCTATAAAGTAGATTGAAACGCTGGAAGAAATTAGATCGGTGTTCAAGGGATAGTGGGTCTATCACTCACCCTGGCTTCTTCATTCCAGTCCCACAGTAAGATATCACCCCGCATAGAACCTAGGATTAAGACGTGGTGATTGTTCTTCTGGAAGTAGATCCAAACTGAGGCAGTTATGACGTATTTTGGATTTTGAGGTGCAAACAACATGTGAGGAAGAGGGGGAGAGGTAGAGGTGGCGAGGTCCCACACACAGACCCCGCTATATCCTGAGTGAATATTCAGGAACTGGACCAGCAGAAGGGACATCGGAACCCACCAGCAGCTGAAAGGAATTTGGCCTTAGCTGAGAAGGCAAGAGAGAGAACCGCGTCACGTGGACCCATAAGTCGGGGGAGTGGCTGGTATACGGAGGTCATGACAAAACAGATCAAGGAGGCAAAGCAAGTCGGAGAGCTCTAGGAGAGATTAAGACGGTACAAAGGAAAACATTTGATGGCGGCTGAGACTTGGGAGAAATACACAACGGACAACAAGGGACGACAGAGGGAATTGATCCCTTTGATCCGGAGGTGACCGGTCCGCTGTTATTCTCCTTCTTCCTTGTATGGCGTCCAAGAGGTGGTCAATGGGGCTTAATGATCCTCGTTCCAAGCGTATATGCCACTCAATCCATGAGCTTACCTTAAATATCTGTCTTTTAGGATTTTTGGAATTGACTCACTCGGTCATGAATCCTTACACCAATTTCGATCTTCGCCCGCGGTGTGCCGACCACGAAGAGATGCACTTTCCTGCTATTGCTCCTATGGCTGGTCCAACGCGTACACAGAAAGACTCACGTAAACCCTTGCCCTACAATACCCCTCCAAGTGGGCGCAACACATCTTCATTTTCCTCATTGTCATCGTCTTCCATCCAGTCACTTGCAAGTTTCTCTAGTGAGCTTGAATACGATTCTGATCGGGAGCACTTGACGCGCTCACGACGACGAACGCCTGTCTACGCTGGTGCCCACAACGATCCCGAACGTCATCAGAGCTTTTACGAAGACAATCAGGTTGTTTCCGAACCTCGTATACGCGCAGCTCGCAACGTGGAACTATCTACCAATACTTCGTTACGCAAAGCTGACAGCGGCGCAGGTCAAAATACGGAGTCTGAAAAAAGACGTGGTCCGCCTGCCATGGTCTTCGTCGACGATTCAGATGATGATCTTCTGATACCGAAGCCTCCTGGAGAGGTTGGAAGGCCAAACCATGGCGGTTATTCTCTTTATCCAGTTTTAGGATGGCCGAAGAAGAAGTACGACAAGGTTAAGGTAAGTATTGTAACAAGCTCATCGAACTTAGTCTCTGATTCATGTCATCTACATAGGACTTCATAAACGATATGGTCGAACAACATATGAACTGCGAACTTCCCATGACAGCACAGCGCCGCGCAGATGTCAAGAAAGTCCAAATCGAGGTAAGCATAATCCCCTCAAGTTGATCGTTTTTGACATCTTTTATAGGCTGTTGCTAAGTTCGAATTCCTCAAAGAATATAGTGGGCTCTGGGTTGTCGACGATTTCATCAGAAATCATTTGAAGTACCAGAAGTCTGTATTAAAGAAGGAAAAATTGGAGAAGATAGCTGCCGATGCTCGCCCTGCCACCTCTATTGCTGCTGCGGGTGCAAGTACAACTTCGACTTCGACGACTCAGACCTCGACTACAACTGCTCTGGATCCAACCTTGACTCCAGATTCAAATTCGCGTTCATCTTCGGGTCGTAGACGAGGCAACAGAAAGTAATTTGTTTGAACTTTCGAAGACTCATTACATTGTACCATCGGCAGAAATATCAAACATCTATAATTGTATTACTTATAGACTATTGACTCTACGCATACAAATTACTGCATAATGTTTTAGTTCAATCCTAGTCGATGTGTCAATGAAGAATTTATCAGAATAGAGTACACTTACCGAGCAAAGACTGACAACGACAACCTGATTATCGGATATAGCCCATCGGGCTGAGTGCCCTGCAACCTGATTCAAATTCACAATCTCAAGATTACTTGAGAATTCGGATGACACCATATCGGCTTCGAAACCATTTGCCCAAAAATCGCCAAACGGGTGAAGCGCGGTAGTGGACAGGCTTCGCTGGATAGCTAATTTAATTGGGCCCTTTTGCGTCTGTCTGAAGATATGTCGAATCTGACCGGCCAGCCACCGCTGGCCTGGGTGGTAGACACCCTCTGGCTGGAAGCAGATGTAGTGGTTTCCCAGCGCCCCTTCTCCTGGGATGGTATAATCACCTTTTGATCCGGGAATACGTGAGAAACATTCAGAAGGTACTGCACCAAGCAGCTTCTTGAGGTTAGACGGAGGTGGGATGATGTATCTCGAGTCAGGTTGGGCAAAGTTATTTTCAACCAGCTCCGGTACTGTAGGTAGATCTGGCACCGAATCGTCCACATCATCTTTAGGAGTAGTCGGTAACTCATGATTGAAATTGTAGGCTTTATCCATAAGTTGCTGGCAATATCGGAGCATTGGCGGAGAGTTGGACCGCAGCAGCCATTGACGAAAATTAGCTCCTTCACAAAATGAATGATGCATCATATGTTCAAATTTGCCTGATGTAACTAGTAAGACATCAAATGCGAATGTGAGGAATGTATACGGACCTATTATGTGGTTGATGGGAATACGCTGCAGTTTTCCAATCAGGTTTTCGAAGGGGAAATTCCACCAGTTGCGAACGCCACTGAAATATTCCATACCATCAAAGATGTGGAATGCAAGGTGATGTGTGGGGAAGATCCAACCCGGAAAGTCTTGTTTGAGACCAGCGACATGAAGACGAAGAAGGTGACGGAATAAGTTTCGACGCTCAAGACTCAAAGTACGCTTGGTCATCACGAGTGATGCACAGGTCAAATGCATGGTCGTATCTACCACCGAAGTCATACTGGAGGCAGAAGCTGAGGCTAAAGGCGAAGTCTCTTGCCAAAGGCTCATAACAGCCAAAGGAACATGAATGGAAAACAAAGTTCTCCAGTGTTCTGCCTTCAGAGTTCCAGCCTTAGATAACCCAACATCGGCAGGTGGGCTTTTCACCCAAGCAGGAGTGATAACCTCACGAATGACTTGTTGAACTCGTTGCAAGAGGCCTGAGGAGTCTATCTTTATCGATTGCATCTGCTCAAGGGGCTTTGACATCCTCTAAAAAAGAAATCAGAAAGAAGCTCGATGTAAGCGGTATACAAATTGAAGCATACCCATAATATCAATTGGTTTACCATATCGTCCTTGGCGAACTTATCCACGGGAAGTCGTTCTATATCAGTACAAACATACGCCAGGGCATCCCCATTGGACTGCTTCAGAGCTTTACGCAGATCTTCCTGACCGCTAACCAATGGTTGTTGAAGAAGATGATGGATATTACCGATGTGGGTTGCCGAGTGAAAACTCATAGATTTGGTAAGTTCGGTCAACAGGTTCAGACGTTCTCCAGGCTCAAATTTGCGAAACGCAATGTGACCATCTTGGCTAGGTTCAAAATTATGTGAGGGAGCCCATGGGACGTCAGGAGTAGGTAAATGTGTTGGCGTGAAATAAGGCCAGATGAAGGCCTGTAACTCCTTGATACCACTAGTGCGCTATGTGTAAAATGTCAGAGCATGGATATGATTAGATAAGTTCAGAGCGTACCCATTTCATCAGAATATTGGTGAGCTCACTTTTCCTCACATTCCTTGGAGCAATTTTGAGGCAGGTTTGAAGTGTAGGACAGCCCTCGTTAGGGAATACAGCAAGATTATCACAGATGTAGAGAATTGCATGCCACTTATGCTTATGTATTCTCAAATACCATTTCCTCCGTTCTGCTTCCATCACCGGTGCCCTATCACATAAGTCATTCAGGATATCAGCAACTGACTGAGACGCGCAACTGTCATTGGCTATTTCTTCTTTGAGAGACTGTAGCCGGGTTTGACGGATGACACGGTGCTCCGAAGAGAGATGAGGCTATTCAAGCAAAGAGAACCGATGTTCATCTAATGGATGAGGTCGATAACCAATGATAGTGGTCCATGAGCGTGACACATCCTCTTGTGATCCAGAACTGTTTGCTGCCAGAGACGATAGAGAAGGAGGAGGTGTGAATTCGTGATAGAAGGCAAATCTAAATCTAGGTTTTTTCGGTGTCTTTTTCGGTTCATCGGGATTATCGAGACCGAGAATATCTCGAAAATATCTCTGCATTAGAATGAGGAAGAAAATGTGCATGGGATCAACACCGAGTTGACGAGACGCTTGCCAGTATGGAAGCCGCCACAACTCCGAAGATCGTGTACCAAAGAGGTCCTCAATAGCCTTGCGAAGTTTTACCTCTGCAGCATCACGCCAGAGCTCTGCTCCCTTCCTCAGGAATTCATCATCGATGGGTTGCCAATTCTCATAGTCTGTACGTCCCAAATGCGAGTTATGCCAACAATCACAGATATAGCAAAAGTGGTGCGAAGTAACGTCAAGAAAACCAGCGAAAGGCCGTGCTGCCTTGAAGTCCATTAGGGCCAAGGCAAGAGCAAGACGAAAGACACGAGGATAAGAGCTGCTTCCATGAGTTCGATGGGTTGCATAAGGGCGGACCCCCCGCGTGTAACCCACCAGAAAATCATCAATCAAAGGCTTCAGATAATGCCGGTACTCTGCATCGACTGCATTAGGTTCATGTGGACCCTGAATTATGCCAGGAATATAGAGGTAGGCATGGTCATTTCTGATATTCAGTGGGAGATTCAAGCAGCTCATTGCCATCATACCAGTCGAAGAAGTCTTGCCGCGGATACGGTTTCCTTCGACATTGAAGAAGTCTGCATTAAGGGTAAAGAACCAGCGTCCCTCGTTTCCCCACCCTGCAATAAAAGGTTGACCATCCACTCCACAAAATTCGTGAACGAAACGACCGTCAGTCTGATGAACTTTGTTGAGAGGTACAATTAGGTGCTTGTCAATGTTTTCGCAAAACTTGTCCCCATATTCCTCAATCCCCGGGAGGGAAATAAACTTCCCAAACCAGTCGAAGAAGGGATAATATTCGAAGATTTTGAGAGGTTTCCCGTGTGACAGGAGGGGTTCATTACAGGGGTTTTCAGATGCAGCCTTTCTCTCGAGACAAAGAGGAGGATACACCGGATTCGGAGTATTATTTGGGTAGGAAGGGGTATATGTGCAGCTACACTTCGGACATACGGCATAAGGAACACATTCAATGTCGAGGTTGAACTTTTTCTCCAGGCATTCGATAGACTCCGGGATTGAGGCTAGCACTGCCTCCTGCTCACGGCTAAGAGACCTTCCACCCAATGTAGCAAAAGAGTAACCAAAAAGTTTCAGCATTTTCAGAAGGAAGGTTGCACCACGTTGTGCTGTTCGTTCGAAAACACGAGCAACTAGGGCGATACAGTATGCAATCACCGTCGGTGTGTTCTTGTCTGCGGCAGGATCAAAGAAACACTTTCCTGTCGGGATAGGTCAGAGCATGGTCAAGGGCGACGTGAAAGGCCTCACTGTTATTGATTTTAACAGGTGAAGTATCTGGATATTCCTGTCTCCAGATTTGAACTGTCTGTTCTACCGAGTCCAGCATAGCGCCCAGTTTCTGAGCCTCTTCTGATACTATAGCACTACCATCGGAAGCAATCTGTTGGCGGAGCGTTTCCGTGCCATCCTCTACGGTCCCGAGGATAGATTGTATTTCGACAGGTGTTTGAGATGGTGAGAGATCATGAAGCCTAATTTCTAGATTAGAGGCTGCTTTTATCAAGCTGGACACTGTGATCAAGGTGCGTGTCCTTTTCCTGCTGTTCAATCGTGAATCAAGGAACTGTAGATGGCCCTGCTGATCGGGAACTAAGAGCGATTCCAATGAATCGTCTTCGGTCGAGGATTCACCAGTGGATGTGTGATTCACAGATAGACTTTTGACCTAAGATTAGCCCGAAGTACTTGTTAAAACGAAGCCAATCGATGAAAAACAAATATACATACCACTTGTTTGGTGACTTCCATTTGAAACTGCTCAAAGGAGGAGTCTATTGATGGCAAATGCGGCCCCGTAGACTTGTCCGAAGATAACCCAGCCGCCATTACCCTTATACTATAATCCGAGGCCTCATCTGTATGACCCAGAAGACTTTGATATTTCGATACAGATGCTCCGGTTTTTTTATTGTTGTTCGTTGGCCAGGTTAGCGTTGGCCTAGAGCTATCTGATGCTGAGTTCTGCGGCGAAACGCCCTTGGAGTAATTTAGATGGTGTGTGGATTGCAAGGAGGGTTCATCTTTCAAGCCAGCTAAGAGATCCCTATACGATGTCATTGGGAGCAAGCAAGATCTAAGAGTAACAAGCGGTACAAGCAGTGCAGCCAAAGCGGCCCGATTGAGTGAATCTAACATCGTTACTGTTGAGCAATACTAAGACCACATCTTCGGATGGCGTCGTGTATATATATCTATCTAACTAATTCAGGCGTGTATAAGTATGATATACCTAGAATGATACGGGTGTTGATTAAAGGGAGGAGGAAAGGAAAGAAACTCACAACCCACGGGATTGGTATTTACTATCCTGAAAGAGGTCCAAGAATAGGCCAGGAAACGGTGGCGCCCTACAAGAACATGCTCGGCGGTCGCGCAGGGGACACCAGTCTCCCCCTTCTCGCCCATTTTGTTTTTCGGCTGAGAAAAGTAATAAATTTGAAAGGAAAAAAGAATGCAATTACCATACTTTTTAAGCCCGATAAAGGGAATCATTATCATCAGATCAATGTTCCGAGAAAGGGAATTAATCCCAGTTGTTTTCTCCTTTGTGATTATTATGGTAAAAAGAGCCATTTTCCGTCCATAAAAGGTATAAATCGTCACAATAAATCCCGCCAACGATTTTTACTGTGAAAGGTGATATTTTGCAAAGATTTTCCCTACCGCAAATTGTATGATTTTCTGTTCCGTAAATGTACTGCAAAAGGTAAAGTTTTTCATAACATTTCCCGTTTCTTTTTACGCCCAATATTTATGGCCCGTGGCGTAGTGTTAGGCGCTTGTAGTGTGTCAAATGTCCATCAATTTGAATGATGATCTCACTTCTCTCTTTCGCTTCAATTTTGTCATGCTCTGAGCTCTGGTCAAAATGTCCCAAATAACTCCTGGAAGTGCTACCTCGAGCACACAGGGTTTCTTGACCGCTGTCATCGCGAACAGCGCGCTGCTTTTCGTCGAAGTTGGATTGTTTCTTGTTTTGAAACAGAGATTAGAGAGAATATACAGGTATTCTTTGCTGGAATGGATAGGTCTTCTTGATTTGATGAGGCCCTTTCAGTCCAAGAACATATCTTCCGCCGCCAGAGTATGTTTCACGGTGTTAATGCGACCAGGATGCAAGCTCATTGTATTTGGTACACATAGCAAACGTTCCACGAAACTTCCACCCGGCCCATGGAAATGGCTTCCTGCCCTTCTGAATTCACGCACAGAAGATATTGTATGTCTGGTTTTCTCCTCAAACTGGATGGTACTTAAAACACACATACAGATTGACAAGAATGGCTTGGACGCGTACATGTTCCTTCGATTTCTCAAAATGCTGGTCTGGATATTCCTTGTTTTCACAATCTTGACATTTGCGGTCATTGTTCCTGTGGACGTAATTGGACAAAATGGAGCGACTTCGAGCTTGGAGAAAATTAGTTGGATCAAGTAACGTTTTCTACTATATACTCAGTGTTCCCTGCTCATATTTTGCACAAACTATAAGCGTCATTGACCCGCAAGAACAAAAACGGTTTACTGCACACATTATAGTCGTATATATCCTGACGAGTAAGTATCCGCTGTTCGAAATTCCTGTACTGACCTGCTTTCCATAGTTTTCGTAATATATCTTATCCGCAGAGAAATGTCATATTTCGTCTTAATGCGCCAACGCTTCCTCTTGAGCCCTTCTCACTCTCGTCTAGCACAAGCACGTACCGTCCTCATCACCTCCGTGCCAGACACCCTCTCTACAGAGTCCTCCTTACGTCAGTTCGCTAGCTTTGTACCGGGAGGCGTGGAACGAGTATGGCTGTATCGCGATACAAAGAGGCTCAACAAAGTATTCAGTGATAGGGAGAAAAAATGCTTAATGTTAGAGAAAGCCGTGTCGGAGGTGCTGAGAACTGCAGTCCGAGTGTGGCAGAAGAAGAAAGCTTCCAGGAAAAAGAAGAGGATACAAGCTATTCCTAAGGCTAGAGAGGATGAAGAAACCAGAACAAACGCCGAGGAAACACCAAGCGACGACGAAGAATTGCTAGAGCATACCCCTTCACTACAACTCCTTGGCGAGCTCGTTCCGCATGAGAAGAGACCCAAACATCGGACCGGTGCATTGGGAGTGCTCGGACAAAATGTGGATACTATTGAGTGGTGTAGGGTATGTACGTGTTTTATGTAACTTGATCTGTTTCTTACATTGTTGCAGGATGAAATTGTCAAACTGAACTCCACCATCACTTCGACACGCTCCAGACAAAAGCAAGACGGCAGATTCCTGGGAAGTGTGTTCATCCTTTGCAATCTCCAAATTGGAGCACATATCCTCGCTCAGTGTGTTTCGTATCACCAAGTACTACAGATGAATGACAAATTCATTGAAACGCATCCAGATGATATTGTTTGGCATAACCTTGACGACGATGCGCTCAAGACAAGATCTAAAGTATCGTTATCGTGGCTGGCGACTACTGCTCTGATTGTACTATGGAGCTTTCCAGTGGCAGCGATTGGAGGCCTGAGTAATATCTATGCGGTTTGTAGGAAGGCGGAATGGTTGGGTTGGATTTGTAGAGGTCTGTGACTTATTTGTTGTACGTTTCCTTGTTTCAGATGCTCATTTGGAATATATTTGGAATGTGTAGCTCCTGCTCCTTTACCGAGTATCATTCAAGGCTTACTCCCACCCGCATTATTAGCCACACTCTTTGCAGCGATGCCTGTCATTCTTAGAGGTGTGTGAGTCTCATTAGTCAAGAGTGACGCACTCTCATATTGTTGTAGTATTAGCGTGGTACGAAGGCCTCCCTCGACACTCACTAATCTCAGTCAGCCTATATCGAAGGTTCTTCTTATTTTTATTGATGTAAGTCAGTTGATTGTGGCTGCACGCTTTGCACCATCCTGATCGGAGTTTTATGCTAGACATGGATTCTTAATTGTCACGCTGTCTTCTGGTCTCACAAAAGGTCCAACGAGCTCGTACATTTGTGAAATCACTGACTATATCATGAACCCAATCATCTAGTACTTGAAGAGGTTCAATATTTCACTTCCTGGTTGCGTCGACCTAATATTTCTCATAGATAATCGATAATCCAACACGTACAGTCCAATCATTGGCCACTCAACTTCCCGGCGCGTCGGTATTCTTCCTGACATATATGAGTGGGTGGCTCTAGGGCAACTTATGGATCAATTTGTATCTAATCTTGTGTCACCAATAGTAACGCAAGGTCTTGCAGGTGCAGGAAGCGCCTTGGCTCAACTATTTCCGCTTGTTGGATATTATCTTGGAAAATGGTTCTTCGGTAAGACTCCGAGGCAGGCCTTTAATGTGCGTTCACCCTTACCCTTCATACATATGCCGCTTGACTCAGTTCTATCATTTCATAGGTGACGTTCTTGATGCCTTCAGTTTGTCTATGCTCAATCTCTCCCTTAATTTTGCATCAGTTGTTAATGGAAACATGTAATTTTCAGGCTGATTTTGGAACCCTTCTTCCACGTTTATCATTATTGGCAACAATTGGATTTGCATATAGTGTTTTGAACCCGTTGATTAATCTGTTGGCATTGATATGTGAAGCAACTATCTTTATGTTGCACTGGAGGTTATTCCTCTAACTTTTCTGTCATCTAGGTTATGGGTGTTATTACATCGCCTGGAAATTCTGTGAGTGATCTTTCGTGTTTAGCATCCCTGTATGTTTTACTCCGAGCAGTGTTCCTTCAAGTTTTTGACCAGCCTATTGCACGAGAATCAGGTGGAGGGTATTTTCCAATGGCTGCATCGAATTTGTGTGCGTATGAGAGATATGCTTTAGATGACAGTTACATTAACCTCCACAACTTCGTTCCATTTCTTTCCTTCCTTCCAGTTGTCGGGCTCTACATTGAACAGATCTGCTTGGCATGTCTTTTCTTCATGAAAGTTTCTATCGCAGACTCCCGATACTTTGCATTGGCACAAGGGATTCTGATGTTGATGTTGGTTGCGATGACGATTTGGGCGCATGTTCTTTTGAATAAAAGTTTTGCTCGTGAGTAGCTTTTCTCAGTGAGTATAAACTAATCACTGACAGCTGGTGATTTCTGCTTCTGTTGCAGCTTTGACGCAATATCTTCCTATGTCACTGGCTACGAAGAATCTCGCTGACAGGTTTGGTCAAGACCCGGAAGTAGATTTATTTAGCAAAGATTGTGAGTAACTCATCTAGGCATTTGTTACAAGAGGTGCTCACTAATCGCAATTTCATTACTGGTTGTAGTCATTCAAAACTTGCGCAAACGTATGGGAAAGCAGCCTGACCGCGACGAATTCGATACTTTCGCGACACGAACCAGAAATAACCTTGATTTTTTGACTACAAGCGGCGGAGATTTGGAAGCTGGAAATAATAATTCCTACGTTACTTCTGCAACTGCGCCGAACACAACAACAGCACAGTTGATGAGTGATAATGACTCCACCGCTTCCCGGCGATCTGAGGCTTTGCCTACCGATGTTGATAAGGGTGATGAGACTGTGACTAGGAGCACCACGGAAAATCAAGGCGACAACAATCTCACATCTTCCGAAGATTCACTGGACGAACATGCTTTCGATCACCCTTCTACATACGTTGCACAACCTTGCGTGTGGATTCCCAGAGACCCATTAGGCCTTAGTACGGTGCTAGTGGAATATTTGGAAGAAGCGGGTGTACGAGCTAGTGATGAAGGGGCGATTATGGATGCGAAAGGGTCGGTGATGGTCATGAAACCACCTCCGGAGTCGACATCGATATCGTAAGCACAACGAGCGGCGTTGAACGTTGAATATCACCTGAGCTCTCCTCACCATTCTGAATTGATCCGCCTATCATTGGATGTCATTGGCTGGAATGGTGAATAGGTGGAGATGTGCGCTCGCAAGCGGTGTGAGTCCAATAAATTCACTATCCTCCTGCCATGATTTTGTATCTCAGTCGGGGATGGAGAACGAGTTCAAAAAATACCAACCACCAAATCATTGTTACGGAACCCCTATCCGAATGTGCATCTTGGCTTGTTAATAACGTCCCCTAGCTTCCCGCACTGGTACCTTGGAGCCGAGGTTTGAAGGTCGCTTCGAATACAGATATTGATACGGGTTATGTACCGATTTAAATCTACAATCAGATGGTCAGCTGGGGGGTAAATCCCACAGCTTGGCTAAGTACCAGATCACATCAGGAGTGGTAGATATTGTGCAGCTCTGAATCATAGATGGTATCATTGCGGTTATACTGAGGACGTCTCCTTTCACACGTCGGGTAAACCTCCTTGCAAGCGCTTTGTCTTTAAGCACTACGATTCAGTCCGAGGTGCAGTTAAGAATTTTGTACGCTAAGTTCTTCATGATGCACCGCTGTGAATTGGGTCTACGGAAAGTGTAAAATCTAGGAATCCCAAAGCAGCTTCGCTCTCAGACCAAGGAACGGCGACACTATTCCTATGTGCACCCCTCCCAAGGAAGAGCATTAAGGTGATTCCATCCTCGAACTCGTGTCATTGTACCCATCAAGGATGACAGATGAAGTAGTGCCTGTTATGCCCTTTGATCTAGAACACACAATTGAAGGGAGTATAGATGTTCCGTCGAGAACGAATCGTGCGTTTATGTGTGAAGAATCATCGAGGAATCGACCTCGAACGTCCGATTCTCATAATTCTAGAGAGTCGTGAGTGTCTAGCCTTGGATTCGAGGTCATTCCGTTCTGACCGAACGTCGCTGTAGGTGGCCGTACCATGTAGTAGAGGGACAAAATGTACAGTCGGGGCTGGAAATTGATAATTAGAAGCCAAACACGATAACTCCTTTTGAAGGAACCTAGAAAGAAAAATCAGAATCTTCAAATAAGAAGTGAGAATGGGGGACAATTTGGAATGATGCAAGCTTTCAGAGGTGTTTATAAATGGGGTGAAGGTAGATAAGTTGAAAATTTGATTCGAAGGCCCTCCCAGTGAGTTGGTAGATGGGATAGGCTTTTTTTCGGCATTTACAAACAGCAGGATGAGCTACCTTCAAGGCTTCATCGAACGCAGAGGTTACCGAAAGGGGTGAACAAAATTAGTACAGTGCTATACACTAAGACTGACTTGCGGAATATGACTGTGGCGGTTTGTCCACAGAGTCGGAGCCCTATCAGAAAGAACCTCTGTGATCAAGCGATCTGGGTCGACTAAACTAGTGCGATTGGTCGTCACCGTTATGCAGTTGCTGTGCATTTCAGAAATGCTAGCTGCGAGGTGCTGCGAGAAGAAGGATACCTATGGATACCGGGTTTAATAATAGCCTTAGCTTTAGCCTTTGGTAGATAGCATCTTTGAGACAAATGACAAAGAGATAGTGGTTAAGATATGCCTCATCGCAGCGGAGATAAGGATTGTAGAGATGCATAGGAAATCATCTGCGTGATGACCATGACCATTCTGAGTAAGGAATGTTTGAAACGAACAGCATATATTCCCCTTCGTACTGGGTAAATGCCTAGTTTAACAGCATCTATGATGGTATGCCAACAGGATTCAAAGCATAGCAAAACATGCGCAGATTCCGAGAAGAAAGGAAGCGACCGACTCAACGGAGAGTTCAAAATTTCTCAGGAAAGGAGATTTCCGACGAATGGATTGGAGTAATAAGTGGCATGGGAGAATCGAAGAACAACAGTGCTGTAAAGTTCTGGGGACACCTGGAGACAGCATTAGACAAAGAAGGGATTTTTCTGTGCTTATGGCTTTTTTGGGGAATAATTATCAGTGAAGGGGACTTGCTAACAAGATTGAAAGCAACAAACCTTCTCAGTGCGATAACAAAGCGGCGTTTTGGTGTCGATCAAGAATCTCACGGAGAGTCAGCTGATGAAATTAGCCGAAACTGCCAAGGCACGAGGCCTAGATCTTAGATACCATAACTTTAGCGCAATTTCCTAAAATGAAATTACGAAATCCAGTCTTCTTTGTTACATTGAACACGACCAACGACGACGACGACATCCACTCGAAATATACCACAACACTTCACGAACCACGAACATAGCAGGTACTGCGAACAACGGAACTCTCTGCCCTTTATCCGTTCTCAAAGCGCAATATCCATGTCTGAAATATACGGCTTGGACTACGACAAAGCTTTCCTTGATTCACTTCCAACAGCAGGACATTCTTTGAATAACGCATCATCCTTGCTGTCTTCAATCGACGCCGAAGAAATGATGAGCTTGCGTCTGGCACCAGCCATCCATACGCTCACCGTGTCCCAGTTCAAGGATCTTCACTATCAGCATATTCTCTCCCATCCTCCCGATTCCGTTCTTTTTCCATTTTTGCATGGCATAGAAGGCGACAACGAAGCGCAAAACTTATTTTTTGCCACTCAGGGTCAGCACGCTGTTATATACAATAGGCGCGACGACAACGAACAGCCAATACACCCCCAAGTCAATCGCGCTCCAGTCCCAAAATATCGAGGCATGATGTGGGTTATATGCGAAGACGACCTCGAGAATCCTGACAAGGACCTTCAAATTCTTGTTCATCGGCCAAGTAACCTATCATCATATGCATCTTCGGAACATTACGAAGATTCGTCTGACTCTTATTTCGACGACGAGGATGAGCTTGACGACACTTTCGATGACTCTTCTTCCGACTCCTTTGGCGAACTAATGTCTCCGGACTCAACCACTACATACACTAAGGAGCCCCTTGTGCGTCCAGTTTCACCATCACAAATGGACCTCGACATACAGTACAACGATGGCAGTGGCGACGTTGATGACCTTCATCACAATACTGGCGTCGTGGAAATCGTTGAGATTGGCGCAGACGATAAGCATATGCATCCCGTACAGCACCGGGCTCTTCATCCTCTGCCTACTCCCATTCGTACTACCGACCTTCCTAACTCCCACCACAGTAAATCTCCTACCACCACCACCACGACGGCATCGGGATTCTCCTCTAGTCCTCTTACCGATAATGGCACGGAACCCTCCACAGCTCTGACGGAACCTGAGTCTGACGATAGGTATGTACTATCATAGCTCTTGACCAAATACATAGAGGCTAACCTTTTATCTATACTGCAGGTGTCACTCTCTTCCACCTTCTCATGAACACACTGAGAGGCATTCCTCACCTCCTCGCATTCTTGGCTCTCACCATCATAAACATACCTCTTCATCTTCTCGTAAAACACCACCTGCACCTCCACCTCCGATCCTAACCTCGACATTCCGTGCTTGTGATCTTCTCAGACCAGTCCGTGGATCTGAAACTTTCTCCCACTCAAACCCACACGAATACACGAGGAGTGGTGCCCACCATGTTGCTGGCGGGGCCCAAACCGAAGCCGACTGTGCAAACGATCAGAAGAATATTAGTCGAGAGGACTATGACGGGGAATGGGAATTTGTGCCGCTGCATGTACCAGAGGGAATTTCTTTGAGGAACTTTGGTATACAAGTGGTAAGTTCACTGCATGCTATCTTTTCGAAATTGAAAGGCTAATTGAACGAGTTTTCTTCGTAATATAGCCCATATTAGCTTCCGTTTCGGACATCATAATCTACTCCCCAAACGCCACCGGCGCAGCCCAGTCGGCTAATGCTCTTAAGTTAGCCAGGCGATTTAAGCAAGCTGTAGAGAGGAAGAGAAGAGAAAGAGTTGGATGCAAGGCGGATAATGGTCAGTATTATCGTATGTTGTTTTCGCCAATGTCTGAGCCTTATTTCCTCAAGCTATCACAGCTTCGGATACATCTGCTGCGCACTCCAGTGAAATAAGTGGTGTATGTAACGGCTCGCATACTCCCTTGGATTACAATGTGTTTTTGCTCGACGCCAACGCTGACGAGATCAAGCGAGAAATGCCTCATCTTGTCGTCAAACTATGTCCCGAGGGAGAAGTACCTGGAAGTCTAGGAGCTGCTCTAGCCGGACCTTCGAAATCTAACCATGTGTCTTTGTTCCATCACGATGAAGACGGAGACGTCGTCATGGTTGAAAACTGTGACCCTTCGATGTCTGATGCCTCAGTCTCAAATATCTCAAGCAGGGTCAAGACCGTACCGAACACTGTCGATTTCGCGCAAAGAGAGAAAGACGAGATGCGGGACCTAACCAGAGCATCGGAAATTGTTTCCATGTTTCCTTCAGGACATAATCTGGCTTACCTGAATCCCGATCCTTTACACCCTCCTGTATATGTGCAGCCTTCGTCGCACCAGATCCCAACTTCGAACGGAGATGAAGTCGATTTGAGCAACACAAAGACTTTCTGGAATCCTCATGTCGGTCAAATTTATCTCGGTAATGCGAATGACGTACCTTTGCCAGTGAATGGTATGGGCGAATTCGGAGAATCAGATCCCAGGTGGGACGGTCACGATAGCGTTGATAAGGATGTATATCCACCAGGAAATTCACCTCGTCATGGGTATGGATACGATATCTGTATCGAGTGTCATGATTTAGCCCCATTCCCTACTCTCGCGCATCTCAAAGCTTCAGAAGAGAAAGTTGCCGCGCTGGAGCAGAGGTGGAGAGACCAGATCGAGTTATCACGGAAGGAGAAGGGCGAAACCCAAGCCAATTATTCTCTTCCTCCGAGACCTCCACCACATCCTAACGCGATCATCCATTTACCCATGCCTAGCTCACCTCCAATCACCGCAGGTACAATGAGCGCACTCATGCCAGTCGTGAGATTTTTGCAGAAATGCATTGTTCCCACTGATGCTGTAGAGATCGTTAACGTGCCACCCATTTCACCTACGACCGAGACGGCTTTGCAAAATGGGTCCGCTGAACCGTTGGCAGAAAATATGAAATCTCGTCGATGGTCCTCCGTGTCTTCATTGATTCCTTCGTTCCCAGGTTTCCCTTTGCATTCCAATAATCCTCCACCTCAACATGCACCTTCATCGGCATCATCTTCAACCACGTCCACTTCCCGTCACAGGTCAATGACCTCTCCCGCAGCACCAGCTCCTCTTCGTCAGCGTTCACAAACTTCTTCTATGCATTCGCGACACACGTCTCTTTCCTATCTTGCCTCCTCTTCCCATGCATCACCCTTCCCTTGGTCACGTCCCCTCAAAATCTTGATATACTCCGCCGATGGATATACCGAGTCCTCCGTGCCGGCCCTTTGCTTGTTGATGGCGATGAAGGGGTTGAGCTTGCCGCATGCCTACCTTGAACTTCAAGTTGCAAAACGTCGAAGTTTCTTTGTCTACCATGTCGATCTAGGTGTGTTAAGGAAGGTAGAGAGCTTTGTAGATGATGAAAGGAGGACATTGAAGGAGGAATTCCAGAAAGAAGAGAAAAGGCTCAGGTTAGAAAGGGAAAGAATGGAGAGGTTGAAGAATAGCAAGGATCAGCATGCTGGCGAAGTATCGTCATCGCTATTCGGTGGGAGTACTCTTGGGTTTGATTTCCCTACACATATGAACCCATACCGTACCTGGGGTAGCGGAGACTCTCTATCGAACTCGTCATTAGATTCATCAAGGCTGCCGCTTCAGCCAAACCGTATGAGGCCAATGGCGAAGAGTGTTTCCTTTACCCGTTCCCCTTTTATTGCATCCTCCAAAGGTGGCAGTGACAGTTCTATGGGAACTGTGACTGCTATCCCCACGCAACAAGATCTAGCATCCAGGTCTGTCGGAACGGGCAGTCTGAAAGGCAGTGCGACCCTTCCGATGTCTTCGTCTGCGCCTAGTTCTTCTATGACCTCGTTGGACGGAATTGGGGAAACTTCATCCGTATCTGCTGCGGGACGTACGAGGCGACCAAGAGCTAGCACAAGCCCTTGGCTGCCTAGTCTTTTCGGGGGTGATCATCAGTCGTGGTTCAATGATCCCAGGTTCGACGGAAGTTTCCCGAGTAGGGTGCTCCCGTTTTTATATCTCGGGAATCTGTAAGTTGTTATCCATGAGATCTGCATTTTATCTTATCTGTTTGCAGAGCACATGCCTCAAACGTGTACATGCTTCAAGCACTAGGCATCACACATGTTGTCTCTGTTGGAGAATGTGCTCTCGTTCCTCCTGATTCGCACAACGCTCGCGGGCACGGTCCTTCTGGCAACAATCAAGGATCTGGTCATTTCATTCCAAGCAAATCTTCAGCTCATCAAGGCTCCCTCTGGATTGAAGAACGAGCTGGACGGATCAAGGTCCTCGATATCCAAGGAGTCTGCGATGACGGAATCGATACTTTGGAACCGCAACTGGAGCCAATATGTGATTGGATTGACCAAGCAAGGCAAGAAGGCGGACAAGTTTTGGTTCACTGTCGCGTCGGTGTTTCGCGCAGTGCTACTGTAACTGTGAGTCTCTTTCTCTCTGGCATTGTTCAACTGTCCTGAACGTCATGATCCGATCTATATAGATCGCATATGTCATGAAACATCTCTCTCTTCCTCTTGTAGACGCATACCTAATCGTTCGTTCCCGGCGTCTCTCGGTTCTCATTCAGCCGAACATGCGTCTTCTCTACAACCTTCTTGGCTGGGAGATCAAGCTAGCAAAAGACCGTGCTGGGAATGACGATGAGAAGTTGAGAAAAGAACTTTCATGTGCACTGAGCTGGCCGTTCCTCGCCAAAGAAGTCCATGCACTAAACGAAAAGTACCTCCGCTGAGCTTTGCAATCAATTCGACTGCTACTGTATCTCGTTCTCATTGTTAACCCATCTCTTTGTGATTCCTGTTCCATAGCCTCGCCATATTTGTTCATAAATTCCTCACAACCTCTTGTCAATCCATGAGACCCATCTATCTCTGTGGAATTCTCACCGATTATTTCCCATTGTACCTCATACACATCTTGTGTACTACCATTCGTCTTTATGTGCAGTTATCATCCTTCATATCTTTCCAATGTCGCATTTCTCTCCGTATCGCGGCGCCGTAGGAGCTCCATATGACAACAGTCTCAATTGTAGTTATAGTAGCTGTAGCACTCGATGTAGATCGTGCCTCAAAGTAAAATGCACTGCGATTAGTTGCCCATAAACAAGGTATCCACAACTGCTCTATCGTACAAATCGCCCTGCCGGGCTTCATATAAGTTATGGTGTGAACGAAATGAAGACGGTGTCGGTAAGAAACATGACTAGATCAGAGATCAGGTAATTTGATTCTTCCGCAAGAATTATTGCCACTCCTGGACGTTGGCTCGTCACTGTATAGCTGCTCCCAGGCAACTCTCTAAGGAATCGTACTCGACATCCACAGGTCTCACTACCACATCGTTCGGTTCCCGTAATGGTGAAATGGAGCTCGTGTTTATCGTGTTCGGGTGCCACTTTTTTCCAATTCAAGCATCATGTAGTGTTTGGCCTCTGAAAGAAGTACAGCAACCGATGGCTTTGTTCTTCTAGACGGCAAGAAATGCGGTGGAAGCGTCATTTCTTCTGACCTGGACAAACCAAACTATACTTGCAAAGAGTATGTACGAACCGGTACTACTACTGTCAAGCCGTTCGAATTTTCGCAAACCGGCCTGATTGGTAAGTAGCCTAAAACCGTCATGGAATGAAGGCTTAGGATAATCTTAATAGACGACGATACCTGTACATTTCCGGACTTGTTGACCACCGAGTTGGGTCAGATCGAACTTCTGATTGTTCGAGTGAGGTTCAAGTCCTATGAGACATCATCACAAACTAGATGTGTATCAAAGCAGCAGCTACTACACGAGAAGGCGAAGAAGGGAATTCAACACCAGACAACGTAAGTTTCGGTCTCCTGGTAGTTCATACAGAATGACCATATCTCTTTATAGATTTGGAAAAAACTGTCGCATCGACTCCCAGACTGAGATTATCTGAATGATGCTGATGATGATGACAGAATACTGGTGTCGGAGATGGAAACATTGCAGGTATGCAAACTTTGCTTCCCATTCTTTATTCTAGAAGATCTTCTTACAATCTTTGTAATTATTCAATGCCAGACATAACTACGAATTCCTCAAGCACGGCGTGTCGAGCGACGGCAGGCTAACTTAAGTAGGAGTCTGGCCGATAGTCGAAAAGAAGGATGCTCACATGCTGTGGTCAAGCAAGACGACATACTGAAAGAGGAAGGCATGATATGATGTTCTTCAATTACTCTCTGATGGGTTCTGCGAAGAGTCGAGTCTGAAAGCCTGACATAGGGTTTATTTATTTGCTTTCTATATTACACTACATACTTATACGCTGTGGATTCTTCGACCCATTTGCTACAATCAACGTTCTCAAATCAGCTCACGCAAACCGTGAGCCCGTTGAAAATACTAGCAATGCGCGAATACATACTGGCATCCTGCATAAGTCTCCCTCTAGGCTCCGGAACAGTCACGTCATTATACTGATATAAGCTGGAGGTGAAGTGTCATACAACCTCCGCATATTCCTCGCGTTTCTGTTCAACGGCAAATGTCCATCGTCTGATGTAGGAGCGGACTGCCTCGATGGAGGACCTCGTGTACGAGATGAGGATGGGCTAGGCCCAATAGTAGGCCCGGCGCGGAAGGCGTACTGGGAGTATGCGTACGGGGTAGCGGCTAGTCTTTCGTTTTCAATATCCCGCAATTCACGTCTTCGACGTACGCAGTAAAATCCAAATAAGGCAAAGAATATGAGCCCACCGGCACTGGTGGAGACGCTGATGATGATTGTGTTTCTCTTCGGTTTTGAGAGTGTGGAATTTGAGAGTGGTTCTGGAGACGAAGAATTCGAAGGCGTAGTACTGCTTGACGATGACGAGGTGGAACTCGAAGGCATGCTGCCGGATGATGAGGTGAAACTCGACGAGCCTTGTGGAGTAGTTGTAGTGGGTAAGCTGCCAGTAGTGGGAAGAGTCATTCCACAAGGTCGACCATTACGGCTCATTGGGCAAGTACTCACAAAGATGATGAAAGGGGTGAGCTCGAAAGCGAGACGGAAGATGTTTGCACAGAGATCGTCGTGCTGATGCGCACAAAAGTAAGTTATCGGATTCAAATGTATGAAATCTGGATCGTTACCTTTGTGAGCTGATGCTGCCACTACATGAGAGTCACAATCGATATATGAGCAGGACCTGAAATACTCACTTGGAGGCCTTCGTGGTTTCGAATTTCGACGTAGGTGTGGTAGATTCCTGAGCATCAAACAATGTCGTGTAAAAGGTCCCATTGCTTTAGACAAGAAGTCAACCACTGCGAACTCTTTTTGGATTGTGGACATACTCCATTCCCGGGACATTGGTGTAAGCAGCAAGTGTATAGAACCTATGGGACCGTATCAGTCTCTAATTTTATCTAGCAGTCCCAACATACCCCACGGAAGTTAAAGCTGGTGCAGAAGTGCTTCCAGATGAATTGAAGAATCCAAACCACTGCAAGTAACCGTCTTCTCCCTGGACTTCGATCGCAAAATCGGAGTTATCCGGTGCGTCACCTTCGACATAGTCCCATCCAATTTCGTATGCCTGGCCTATGTCTACGGGAGAAGGAGTAACAGAAAAAGTGAATGTCTGCACTGGGCCTACGAAAAGAGTCGCGGCGCTGAGAAGCCTGAGGCTTGCATTTAGAAAAACGATACGTCAGTGAAATAAATCAGGGTTCGTTGAATGATTGAAATTGCTCACAAGGGCAGACCCAAAAGCATTGCCAATGAGCGGGGCCACAAAGGAAAGAGGATGCAATCGATGGACAAGAAACGTTTCCGTGGTAAGCACAAACAGGACTTACGACAGATTGACCGACTGAGGCAAGGAACAAGTAGATGTTAGAAACTGGGCAATGTCTGAAGGCCACATCAGTCTATGTGCAGTTGAAGGCGAGTCTTTCATCTCAGTTGAATCAAATATGGCCAGCTAAAGATGATCTAACGTATATGATAATCAAAGCTTAGATTCTACATCATAGCTGTGACGGGAGTCACCGTACTCTCAGTTGCACATAGCCAGCTGGGTTCACCCAAGCGCAAGTTGAGCAGATGACTTCGAAAACACTAGATGCGGGAGTGTAGAGTTATTCTCTTGCAGAAGACATCACCTGGAACTTCCTGGTTTTCTGTTCAGTGATCGGGTGGGCATCTCCCGGGAAGCACAATATTGTTCAATCGACAGCTGTGAGCTTGTAGTTCATACAAATCACGTCCTCTGTAAAACTTTTTTCTAACCTCTTCTCCATTTTCGTGAAGTTTGCTGAAGAAGAGGAAGCCTGCTGGAGCAAAAATCTTTAGAGACTGGACTGAAAGGACGAGTCAATAAAAGTTGTCACCTCAAAAATCTGTACCTACATTCTAGAAGGGGCTGGAAACTCCTAGCTAGACTGAGAAATATAATGAATTCTTCTTTTGCTTCACGTTGAAATCCATTATCCGTAATCAGTTTTTGGAACCATTGGTAGCTGGTGAGGATTCCAAATCTCTGTATGTTTGACAAAATCAAATTCCAGAAAGTGATATATTCAGATGGTCTCTCTAGGTTCTCCGTCGACGCGGCCGGCAACTAAGTTGTAGGTTGCCTGAACCTGACATCACACCGAACATAGTTATGATATACCTCATCCGAAGTCAACAGGGTGTCGTTACCGTTCTGTTTCGCTGGATCAAGGAACGCAGCCAAGATGTCGTGAAATTCTAAGAATGCAGCAGCTGTACCACGATAAGATATCAGTCCGGCAAAGGATGATATAGGAAAAGCAACACACTTCCAGGAACATAACCATCTCCATGATCCTTGATACCTGACCCGCCGTGGATCTTCTTCCGCGCGCCCTTGGAAGGGTCTGCCCAAGCGTTAGAGTAAAACATTGCTCCATCCTCTAAAAAAAGATCAGTCCAGTCGGAGATGGGAGTAATATAAAAGCCATCGCGTCATATACAAGGTCACGGTAGAACAAAAGATTGTGGTTGTGACATCACGTACGGTTTGTCTCGAAAATCAACTTTAGCCCGGATGTTTCTGATGAAAGTTCAACTACAGGCTCTGGTCTATCGCCTCTGGTTACACCTCCTGTGCCACTTGGAATCAGCACATCCTTGAGTAAATCGAATTTTGGAGTGAACTCTGAAACCGGGAAACGTTTGGGAATCTTGATTTGCTGTGGTGTAAACGCATAATAATCATCTGAGAAAATTCAAAGGAGACGTGGTTAATAAGAATGAGCGACGTATTGGTGAGAAAAGTCCTTACCATAGCCTAACTTGGGATACTTGTCGCCAATTTTCTGGCCCTCGTGTAGATGCTCAGTGGCATTGGATACATGAATGAATTCTCCTGTGTTCAGGCTATCTGCGTCTCGCGCCACAATGCGGTCTGCCTAGAGTCAAATATGAGTTGTGTTGACAGATATATACGTCTAAGGTCAATGTGTACCTTCATGGTAATGTGATGATTTTTGACCGAAAGGGTATCCTTGCCATCCTTGAGACTTGCTTCGAGATTGAAACCCCAATGCTACCAGAACCCCAATAAGACCGTTGAGAAAGACTGATACTGCTCATAGAAATAGTAACTCACCTGAGTGAGATTCACCGGTGTAACCCCCTTATCTAACTTTGCTCTGTACACATATACAATGCTTCCCAGATCCCATTCAGCGCCGGCGGCAGTTTGTCCTGGCTCAAGGTACTTACGTTCCTGCTCTGCCGGAGGAACGAGGGCGATTAGCACTTCCGTCGTCAATTCTCCGGGGTAACCTTGATCTCCGTCTGGAGACACTAATCGAAAAATCCCGTACGTCGCTGCTGATGATAGTGGTGGGAAATGCGCGAGTTCCGCTTCGGTGAAGAGTGTTGGAGGTGAATTAGGGGTGAGGTGAGTCCAGGCGAGGGAATCGAACCCAATTGGACCACCGTGAAGGGAGACGCGAGTACCCTCTGCCATTCATAGTTAAGATTAGCACGGAGCCAATATATCTCAAAGGTGCGTACCATTGAGCTTCGCAACAACTTCGGCTTTGACGCCATTCCGTTCTATCGCGTGTGTTCCGACTGGGACACGATTAGCGTAACGACCAATGATAGTATTAGTGTATTTCTGTGTGATATGTCCTCTAGGGTCTTCTGGACCGATAACAATGTCGTGCGTCTGTGGTACGACTAAGAGGTCAGCCAAGCAAGTGGAATTTGTCACTCACCCTGCCATCAGCCTGGACAAAGATACGGTGAAAGGTCAAGCCATACGGGATTATCTACGGACACGGAAACAATCTATTCATTGTTATTAGATGAAGGAGGATGTAACATACCTCCACCGCAAGAGAAGGTGCAAGAGATGGAAGGGTTAACAGTATGGGTTCAAATTCGGACATAGACATAGATGCAGATGGAGTCCGAATTATGCTTTCACAATAAGGTCAACTTTTATAGGCGTTGCGCGAGTCAGGAGGACAGATGATCGATATGGCGGCCCGTATAATCTTATCTGAAGCAACAATCCCCTACTGAGTCGGTTCAAGGAGAATTTCGCCGAAGTTTGAAGTCACAAACGATACGAGCCTGATAAGGGATTTGCTGGTCTAAAAAATTGAGCGAGAGCCAAAAGATGTTTCCTATAAACATATAGAAATATTAATGACTCCCACCGTTGTGCATGTCGTAAGGTAGGGGACAGGCAAATACAGCGAACCTCACGTGCCAATTTGTCACCGTTTGTGACGCTCCGTATTTAGTAGAAATTAAGCGCTCAGCGCAACTTTTGACGATTTCGTTTCTTTAAACACAACAAGAGTGATTTTTGCAAATCCCAAACTGAGAATCAATGAGGTGTAGACCAGGATTCTACTGAAATTTTCTGGAGATTTTACAATAAGGCCTGACGAACTAGATGCAAAATTACTGCAATTTTGTGAAAAGAGCAGTCAAATACTAGATAAATCTGTTCTTGCTTTCTTCTTTTTTGGAGACAGCTTCTCTATAACCTTTGCCAGACCCTTCCTTGTACCCCATAGATTGTTTGCTGAAGATATCTGTGCCTTTCTCCGCTTGGGCATCGCAAGGAAGATGAGTTGTCGTGAAATGAGCAGGTTAAGCGCCCTTCCCTACGTGCAGTTTTGTGTAGTTTGATATTAATTTGCATCTAGTCTGTCAGGTCTTATTGTAAAATCTCCAGAAAAATTCAGTAGAGTCCTGGTCTGTATCTCATTGATTCTCAGTTTGGGATTTGCGAAAATCGCTCTCATTGTGCTTCAAGACATGAAATCGTTAAAAGTTGCGCTGAGCGCTTGATTTTTACTAAATACGGAGCGTCACAAATTGGCACGTGAGGTTCGCTGTATTTGCCTGTCCCCTACCTTACAAAGCTTGAACTTGAAGGACCTAAAACGTGACCTTTCCGAAAATCGACTACCGGACATCCTCAAAAATCTTTTCACTGATCACGGATTTCTAAACGGTAAACAAGACGGTGTACTTTGCTAGTCCATTGCTACCACGGGAACTCCGAATCGAAGGCGTTGATCCTCAATTCCCGGACCACACTGTGCCCTGCCAGTGCTTACACCTGCCTATTTAAATTCTCCCCATCTCAGGACAGTGATTCTAGCACAGGGCCTTCTGCGAAACACATGCTCAATAGTGCAGGAAACATGCAGATCATTGATATTCAATCGATGTAGGTAGATCCTGGAGCTGTAGTAAGGGGATGAAGAAACATATCATTCTAATATCTCTGGAGGGATTGCATGAAGCTTTGAAGTTTAAAAAGTGCGCTCTATCGTTTGCCAGACGTGTCCTTCCCACAATTTATTCGCGCTTCCAGTTGCTCCGTCTATCTCCCTTTCGGTCCTATGATCCCATCCTGTAGTAGCCGTCCCCTCTTCTATGTGTTTCTGTAAAAATGCTTTCAAGGCTTTCTCCTCATCGGTATTTCCGGGAATTGTTTCGTTCTCAGTCACCGTAACAATCGGTTTGTTGGCGACTTGAGCGTACTGGCGAAGGGTGATCTGTTGACCTTGGATTCGTAGGGAAGCGTTCACCAATTCGAGTGAAGTGAGAGGTAAGGAAGTAAGGACGTGTGCGACAAACCCTGAACAATGGTGATTGATAGACCATTGTCATACTTGGAGTCAGAAGAACTGATCTCCGATATCTTCTTGACTAGTGACTGTGAAGGGCGTATCTCCTTTGCCTTGAATGTGAACCTTACCATCCACATCAGCTCCGACAACCCAGGGAACGTAGGCCATAAACAGTCCCGTCTTGCATTGTATTTTCAATAATTAGTTTTCAGATTGAACAGCGTTACTCACAAAGAATCGCGTGTATGGCAGATCAATCGATTTCAAATAATCTGCGAAGGAGCTGGTTCATCTAATCATTTCACACAGGAAAAGAGACCAACTTACCAGCTACCCTATCTTTAATGGCGAATATATTATCTTCGCCTTTATCTTTCGCGCCTTCCGTTGGCGATCCCCACTCAGAAGGCACAAACAGCTTTACTAACCCACTCGCCTTTGCTGCATCAGCTAATATGTACTGAGCTTTGTACCCTGTTGAAGCCAGTGCAGAGATTACGATTTCGATAGAGTGTTCCTTGAACAAAGCAGTGAGAGCAGAAGTATCTGCGTAATCGACCGGAATTACTGTCGGCGATGCGGGGGAAAGGACACTGAGAAGGTCCTTATTTTTGGAACCAGGGCGTGTCAGGACAATCATGTTGGGGTGGTTGGGACTACTGAGCAGAGCTCGGAGGATAGGCATCCCTATAACTCCAGCACCTACGAGAGCAATAGATCTTTTCGGGGGGATGCATGTGTTGTTGAGCGTGATTTACGGGTTTTTGGTTGTGATACTTCCTGGTCTTTAAGTATGCTGGTTGCTCTGAAGGCTAAAGCACGCCTCATACCGGTTTCCAAAAATCATTTCAACTTCTCCAAGATTATTTTGGACTCTCAGTCAGCTACTGAAGTTGTACCGGAAATAAATAGTTGATGTGTAAGACCTATGATTCAGCTTATTCAGGATTGTTAAGACTACATGGAAACTTGAAGAGTGCAAAGTTAGCTGGATCTGCTGAGACAATCAGCACCTTTCTGAGCTTACTTCATTCTGACCGCGATTCACGGCCCCTTGAGTAATATTCTTCACCTTTAGATCTTACCGTGTAGTCTAGATTTTGAAGCTACAGTAAACACTCCTTCATGATTTATCACCACTGTTGCCATCTTTCCTTGTAACGGAAACTTATTCGCACGTGAGCCTCCTGCGATGTCCAGCACACACAGAGCGCTCGCTTCAGTAGTTCGAGGGTTCGTCGGTGCTGTTATACCTCTATATTTGTCATAGTCTGATGCAGATGGAAATGGCGGTGGAGGTTCAAAAATTAATGGTACGTGCATGCCTCAAATGGCAGTGGCTGGGCCTTTTGCATCATCTTGGAAAAACGCTTTCATACGAAGGATATCTATGGAATTCACTCTGTGGGATTACGAGTCCGAAATGTGATGAAGTGGAGCGTGGGAATTCATGACCTCACCTTCCTTTTATATTTTTGACCTTCCTCTTTCAGCGATTTTCCCCCCATATTTGGACCGTCACGCTTTGGTCACTCTGCGTTACCTACGGCGCTCCTCACTCCAACATCGTCTGCGCTTGTCCATCTTGCCACGAACTCTTTTGCAAAAGCCGCTGCTTTTTTGCCTCTGCCATACTCTTGCTCTAAGTTCATTAACAAAGGTTTCTTTCAGCGCTTGGAATTGTAATTCTCCTTGAATTCGTTATGCTAATTAGTATTTTTCAGGTACCTGCCAGTATTTTCTCCTAGGTGGCTATTGAGCCGGTGCTTCAGGAAAACGTGTCATCCGAGAAAAGTACAAAGGGTAATTTAATCTTTGATTCATAATATTATACATATACTGCACAAGCCAGATGAGTTCATGCCATTTACACAATGCACTGGCCCACAATCCCATGTTTGTAAAACAATTTCACTTCTCAGCCTTGACATAGTAACCACTCTGGTCCGTTAAAGGGTTGCCCAAGGCGAAATTATATCAGTCATCACCAACACGGGCGAGACTCTGCAGTACTAGTTGTTCTTGACCGTCTGCCAGACATGGCCTTCCCACAACTTGTTCGCACTTCCTGCCGCTCCCTCTATCTCTTTCTCGGTTTTGCGATCCCATCCCGTGCTAGCCTTACCACTTTCTACCTGGTTTTGTAAGAGAGTCTTAAAAGCTTTTTCCCCTTCGGTTTTTACTGGGAGAGATTCGCCTTGTGCCACAGTAACAACCGGTTTGTTGACAATTCGTGCATATTCCCGCAGAGTAAGACTTTGGCCCTGGATTCGGAGAGAAGCGTTTACCAGTTCGGGAGAAGTGGGAGGTAGAGAAGTCAAAACATGTGCAACAAAACCTGGATGCGAAGCAGTGAGACTTTCAAATATTTTTGGAGCATTCGAAAGCCTTACCACCAATGTCTTCTTGGCTAGTAAGTGTGAAAGGAGTCTCTCCTTTACCTTGGATGTGAACTCTTCCATCCACATCAATTCCGACAAGCCAGGGAACGTAAGCCATGAACAATCCAGTCTAGAATTACGGTATCAGCTGCTTATCGATGAATGTAACGCGAAGACAAGACACTTACGTAGAATCGTGTGTATGGTAGTTCAATTGATTTCAGGTATTCTACACAGGATTGAGATATGGTCGCATTAGTTGTATTCTCCCACATGTACACACGACATACTCACCAGCTACCTCATCTTTCACAGCAAACAAATTCTCTTCTCCTTTCTCCTTTGCCCCTTCCGTTGGAAAACCCCACTCGGATGGCACAAATAATTTCACGGTTCCACTAGCTTTCCCTGCGTCGGCTAAAGCATGCTGAACAGTGGTGTACGCAGGCGGAGGTACGGCGGAAATCACAACTTCAATGGAGTGCTCCTTGAACAATGTTGTCAGAGCAGCGACATCAGTATAATCAACTGAAATTATTGTTGCGGAAGATAGGTCGCCAGGAAGATCATTTTTGGATTCAGGACGTGTTAGTACGACGACATTCGGATGGCTAGGACTAGTCAGTAGAGCGCGGAGAATGTGTTTTCCTAGAGATCCAGCTCCAACAAGAGCAATGGATCTTTGCAATGAAGTAGGCATTTGGCACTAGGGATTGACAAGAAGAATTGGGGTTCGATGATAAAAAGTTTCTAACATTATCAGAGTGTGATTTAGGGGGTTATATAACATTCAGGCGCGCAAAAGCACGTCACCTACCTGTGATCTAGCTTACTCAGTCTTGTATCCGACTCCGATGACGATATCCAGCCCTCTTCAATGAGAGAGACTAAGGAGAATTGAAACCCACAACTTTCGCCATTGGGCATATTCAGAGGAACCCTTGATCGAAGCGCTTTGATCATTTTCGTCGAAAGTTGAGTGGGAAGTTGCACTTGATTGTCAAATGACATACACAGAAAACGAATGAGAAGGTAAGTTAAAAGATGAGCGGACGTCTAAAAATATGTTTAATTGGGAGTGTGAGAATAGTCACCAAGAGAGAGCTAGGTCAAGTCTACGACTTCTCCCGACAGTAACGTATCTCGTATCACCAAATCCAGCGTGATAGATAGTACATGATGACAAAATCATAGAAGGAAGACGAAGGATGACACGCCTGTGTGTTGTCATCGATATTCTTCTTTGCCTTCTCATTCACCATTCGCTTTAGAGGAAGAATCTAAGCCGGTGTTGAACACTGTTCTGTTAGAATAAACAAACGAATTCGATTTTTCCGGGTTTTAACACCATCTTTCCATCAGGCCAAGGCTATGGTGCACACTGTGATTGCAGTAATACTGGATGCGATGTTACTGAGAAAGCTTTAAGGATCAAAAAAGATAAGAGCTGCGATCGCTTATCGCAGAACACGGTTTCCCGCGCTTTCGATGCTTTCGTTCGACTCCAAAACAGTTACAGATGTAATAAGTTAGCGACGGTACCAATGAAATGAGGGAAAGCAAGAAAGCAGTTTGTGATATGAGAGCGACAGACAGCGATACATAGGGGTTGAGGAAATTGTTTAAAAAGGTACTGTACAAACGGTTCATTATCGAAGAAAAGATAAAGAAAAGACTCCATCCAAATTCATAAAATGTAAAATGCCAAATTTACCTTGTACACGAACATGACGCAGGAGCACGGTTACTGACCAGCAACCACACGCTCTCTACAATCTCGTACTCACCCGACAACCAACTTGAGTGTAATATGCATCGTGATACCCTCCTTCCGCAGATTAGGTGTGTTCGGACACCTGCACAGTAAATACCAGTAAGAAGGGAGGAGAGCACTGGAATGCATCTCCTTACAGCACGTCTTAGTCATGTGCGGGAGGCTTGCCAGGCTCCAACTACTGAGAGTGGTAATTACTGTCGCTTTTTCTTAGAACCTACACGGAAACGTCAGATGCTCTATGCCTCTTGAAAAGAACGTTACTTACCAGTTCTACCCGTTTCCGACCCTGGGGCTTTTCGCTTCGACCGCCCATCCTGCATCTCTTCATCCCCATCCCCATCTACGTCATTTCCCTTTCGTTTGTTAATGGGAGTCGCTACTCGTGAAACCGCAACCTGAACTACCGCCGTACTTGACTTCACGGATTTATATCCGGACAAGGGCGCACCTTGGTCTTTGACGCATCTTGGACAAAACCATTCACCAGGTGGGACGGCGGCCAATGGAGGATCGAGGCAGCCGAGGTGAAAAGGGTTGTCGCACTGCAGATGAAAGAATGATATATCAGTTGGTGCAATGATCAACTAGTAGGTAGAACAACATGCCTTGTCACATTCCAAAGGCGAATCATCGTCTCCGTTATCTTTTTCGCAAACGAGACATAGATCTGGAACGTCTTCCAAATCTTCTGGATGCCTAGGCCGCTCAGAATACCTGTCCCCACTTTCTTCCTCTGATTTCGAGTCTCCGTTCGCGACAGCAATAGAAGGTCGCTCTTTCGGCGATGTCGGATTCACTAAGAAGACGGTAGTGTTCTGACCAGCAGCAATCCTATTGTAACATAATTGCCATAAATCCACTGGCAACTTGGAAAGAACTTTCGGGTTGAAGAAACACGTACTGAAGGACCTCGATTCCTTCTAAAGGCATATGTTTTGTTGGTTTCGTTGAACTCTTGGGCTCGTCTGGTCCCAAACCAAGTTCGCCTGCAAAAAAAATTAAGTATCTCGGTTTTCTACACATATAGTCCGGACACAACGTCACCATTTGAAGCACTTTGCCCCCAAGCGACGGTCATCGTCCCTTCGTCGTCCGGTGTGATTACCCAGTGAGTAACCCCTCCACAGGCAGCATGACTAATCTTACATGCCATGATATCTTGAATGATACGGAAAGAAGAATAGGGAGAGCCAGAAGATCCTGAATCACGAGATAATCATGAGTTTGGCTTGAGATGAGGAATACAAAACGCACCTTCTCCACTATTTTTCCATTTCCCTGCCATCCAGTACATTCCTTGTCGGTCAATCACCACAGTGTTGGATGGGCCGCAGACGACAGCCGACCCCATACTGGCTTTGTTAGGTCCCGAAAATTGCGGAACGACTTTGGGCTTGAGCATATCAACCTGATTGCCTAAACCTAGTCTACAATAACCATTATATCCCCAAACGTAGACATAGCTAGATATTGATGAGTATCAAGGATGCTATCCAATGGGGTTCGAGGCATACCCTTCGTCGTCAACTGCAGCGCTATGTTGTTGCCCAGAGGCAATTTGAACGACTTTCTTGCCGTTTAATTCTTTGATGTAGTCTGTGCGAGCAGGGGGGTGAGTATGGGGATAAGAATATATTCAAGACGCACAAGGTGTGTCGATAATATCGAACGCAACCTTATTCCCTGTAGTGATACGCTCCCCAGTTGACCCGTTGCCAATTTGACCTTTTTCACCACTTCCGAAGGAAAAAACTGGAGTACAAGGTCTGAGGATTGCTCGAAGAGGGAAACGCAAGCTGACCTTTTCCTGACTCTGTTAGCACAAGGGAGAAGGATATGCCAGCAGATACTTTAATCGCGTGCTCCGGTCCGTCCTGGTGGAAGCCTGCAACTGCTTTGAAGCTCGTTACCTCTGGACACGGAGAATGACCACACTGCGAGAATATCGGGGTTAGTCAAACGAAGCTGCCACACATAGCGCTTTAAATCTTTAACTTGTCCTAGGGGATTTGCGCCAGCTGTCCAAACCTGGCCGTCACTGCCGACCAGAAGGGTGTGGTTCCTTCCGCAAGCGGCATCCACGAACTTGGTTCCCTTGAGGGAACCAAGGTGAACGGGGTTTAATCTCATAGGCGCATTCTCTGAAATCGCGTCTATGGCTTCCCCGGCGTCATCCTTGGTCATGCCGAGACAACATGACCCGTTTCGACCAAAAATCCACGCGTTTCCATCGATGTCGAGGGCTACGAAATGACAAGCAGCGCATCCTGTGTGGACTGAAACGACTTTGACATTGGACAAAGAACGCAGAATATGAGGTTCCAGGAGATCAGGGTGTCTAAAAATTGTGATATATGAGGATCCAAACTGCTCAGAGAAAGTGAGGGTGGTAGTAGGAATGTGACTTGAGAGCGGATTGAATCGGGCAAGCCGAAAATCGAGAAAACGCAGAAGTTCGCGTCGAACACGAAAATGAAAACAGGACTCACAGGTCCCCTTCTTCCTCAGACTTTACAGGTACTCCAGATCTGTCTCTGCGCCCCAACCGCGTCCTGATGATCAATATGACCGGAAAATGAACTGAAGTCCTATTCCTAAATATTTCACATACCAGTCCGTTCCCCCACAAATTAGTACTGAAAAAGAGCATCAGTTAATGATAGTGGTGAAGCACATAATGTGGCAGCAATAGGAGCGCAAAGAGCACAAGTTTGTATCCAGCAAGGTTGTGATTCGAAACATACCTCTTCCCCATTGAGGGCCGGTGTTCGTGTTTGTACTCATTGAATCCTGAGGCTTTCAGCGTTAGAGCCGATCTGTGATGGTAAGATGGATGCAGATTGCACAAGCTTCAACCTTCTAAGGATGCCCCAAGTCCAATATCGAGTGGAACGGCGAGGTGGAAGTGGGACGCCGAAGAGGGTCTCGGCTTCTTACCTAAACAATCTTCTCTTGTTGACAGTTTCTCGGCGCGCTTGCAATTGATCAGTGCGGCATTATTTCGTTCCAACAAGTAAGGTGACCGTAGTAGTCTATAACTCATCGTCCACGCTGTAACAAGATATGTTTGGAATACAGATTGAATACGAGATAAATACAGGACAGATCCCGGTCCAGGATTAACAAAATTAGCTTTTCCGAAATCAAACTGTAAGGATATGAATGGTAAGGGTGCTCCGATTGCTTCGATGGAACCCGAAATGAACACCAGAACCATGAGGAGCCGAGTATTGACCGAACAGACCAACCATCATCCGAAGTATTCAACAACGTTCCGCACTAACCCGTCTTTTTCAAAAAATAAGTTCCGCCTACTGTCAATCACTTGTCTAGTGAAAGAGCTAACAAATAGATAGTTTTCATTAGGAATAAAAGGGCGGGTCACAAATACAAAATGTCCTCACCTTGTCCTCCCACAACGCTTAGAGCCCCCTACGAAGATCGCTGCGTCCATGCCAACCATCTTGTCCAAGATTCCCAAAGCGCCCGAATCGTCTAAGAATTCAGGATGAACATCATGAAGCTGATCATCTTTCTCCATCCGTGCAAGCTCTGCTGTTAGATCAGTAATAGTCCACCGATCCAGCTCCGCCCCCTCTCGAAATGCGTCAACCAATATATTCACAGCCTCCATATGCTTCTCCCCGAAATCCCTAAAGGTGCCCGACTTGTTTCGAATCGTCGCTCGAGTCTGAGCCCGGTCGGAGGTCGGATACAGATGTTCAACAAGAGGTACAGGATAGTCGCCCGCAAACCACACTTTTTGGATGCCTTCACTGAGATCGGGGGAGTGCAGGAGGTTCGAAATCGTATCGACAAGGTCGTGAGCGCAATCGGGTAATACGTCCGGAGATACACTCTCCATGCGCCAGTGGATCGTTAGATATGGAGACGATGCAGATGACAGCGTCGTCGCTAGTCGTTCGAGTAAAGGTGAATATGTTATAAGACCCTTGAATGGCTGAGAATAGACGGGATGCCGCATACCCCAATCCAGCATGAGTACTTCCGGCTCATTCTTAGGTGATATTCCTCCCAGAACCGGAAACCTTGAGGCATTGCGGATATCTTCTCGGCCGAGAATAGAAATGAATTCTTCCCCGACTGGTTGCTTCTTCAAGGATTTATTCACTACGGGTGATGGATAGATCGCCATCGGCGTGAAATCATTCAAAACCAGCGCAGGGAACCGATCACCAAAACATCCGGGGAGCCTAGGATCTTGTAATGTGAGAGGGTCGGTATCGACAAAAGCGATCAGCCTATTGTTGTTGTCTGTGAATTTCACAGTCCCTGGGCGGTTCGAGTCTACTTTGGATGAGAGAGACACTAGTTGACCACGGGGTGATGGCACCGGACTTGAGTCAAACCAGAGTTTGAATGCTTCAAGCGTCACTGCCCGGACACCTTCCTCATGTAAGGTCTCCTGCAACATATCTTCGTCATAATATGCTTCAAAGCTCCATCGAAAGCATAAGCCGAGTCTACTTTTCCCGACACGAGGCAGCACCAATATCCGATCAAGACGCTTAGCTGTTTGGATGATCTCGAGAAGATGGATTCGTGCTTTGGACTCTTGTTCTGCAATGCGAAGGGGGAGGAGGAATCGACAAAGAGATTCACGGCAAAGGGTAGCCACATCAGTCTTCGGAAAATGATGGTCCTGGTTCTCGACATCAAGGAAAGGAAGAGATATAGGAAGGGCGAGTAACGCTTCTTGCTGACGATCTAGTTGCTCCAATCGTTCGAGGACTGTGCGATACACCACAGGAACAGCGCCGGTGCGAGTAGAGCCTAGTCTATGGGCTGTTGAAAATGGACCGGAGGATTCTATCTCATCGGACGACGCCTCTGAAAATGGGCGAGGTGGGATATACGTTTTGCTCTTGCGGGAATTAGTGATATTGATAGTAATTGAATTATTTGAAAGTTTGGGTTGGTTTGGGTTGAGAAAAGCTTGTTGGTATCGAGCACGAGATGCATTTTCCATGACATGGCAAACTTCTAGCAGAAGAAAAGAAACGAGAAATGAGAGCGCAAGGACGATGATATAGTGTCTTCGTAATGTCAAGAACAAAAGTAAACGATTTCGAGTCGTTGGAGACGTCGGTTCTGTGGAGGCTGGAATATTCGTAGAAGGATGGCAATCTGAGTAGGCTCTATCTGAGTTCAATCGGGTCCTATGACGGAAGATCAGAGTAGGAGACAAATCCTCAGGAGGGACCGACATGGTGGGATGTTATTCGTGATGGCGCTATCATGTGATGGGTCTGCCCGCGAACGCGGTTCGTAACTTAACATGCCTTCTTATTATTATTAATACAAGTCTTTCCGTGCATCCGTCGTCGTTGACGGAAACCTCTAGACGAGTACAGCCCAGAGGAGTCTACAAAAGACAGATTGGCCACGGTGACTTGCTGGGTTCCTTCTGTTGCCAGAAAGGTAATCTTCTTGCAAATCTTGGTGCTGCGGCATATACGTAGGGCTTGTTTTCTTATTGAGCTTATTTTTCTATAGCAATACCAAGTTCGATGGAAGGATACTGTTTTCCATGGAACTATCAACGGACGGTTTCGCATAGACGGAAACAGCTGAGGAGGACAGGCTATAAGAAAGAGAAATAAGGCGATGATAAAGGAATGACTCCGTATTTTTCCGACTTCCTCAAGACTATTTGAATTTGCTGTTATGAAACTGACAGGTATGCCATAGTGTCAGAGCCATGCAATTTGATTATTGAACATTTACTACCACAGACGATGAGGGTTCTTTTGCCCCAGACATGCCTGGAAATATCGGTGAAATTGAGTTGCGCATTCAATAATGGAGTCAGACTGGACGAGCCATTCGGCAGAAAATTCCAAAGCCACCCGAAGAACAGACGTATAATGAGAAATCGAAGAAAGGAATAGACCATTAGACACGGTGCGAAATCATAAAGTGTCCTTCCTCAACAGGAATACTAAATCTCTTAATGTGTAGATCTGGTACAACTGCGTATGACGAGAAACCATCCTATCAAAGCCTCGGTGAACCCATTGCTATATACTTCTTGCGGTTCGACTTCCAGGAGCGGCCTTTAGGTTCCTATGTCACTCTGCGATTTGCTGCTTTTCATTGGCCCCTTCCATTATAGAGGTACTTCGTGCTCATGGTATTGCCCCTCCTGCCGCACCCACTTCTTGAACAAATGACCTCCCTCAATCCTTGAAACGGCCTCGGCCTTCAAGTATGCAAGAACTCCGAGCCAAGCATTCAGACATCGGTGACCGTAAAAAAGTGAATGAGCCTGGTGTTGCCAGTATCAATGCAGAACAACTAAAAGAACCTGTCTTCATTGGTTTGACCCAGTGAGTGCCACCGATCTCAGTTCCCCGCATACTAATCTAACAAACTGTGGGCGGACATAACATAGATCTTCGTTGAAGGCTAATCTGAACCTTGCTGAACTTTGAAGTCATTGTTCATTGTATAATACTCATTCCCGGAAACTGTATTTCATCGCATTGTAACTCCAACCCTGATATCCATCTTAGCAGGTCATTTTGGGATGTGCTTAGTTTGTACGAAGTACTAGCCTCTAGGAACAGTACTAGTGCGGTAAATCCTTGAGCGCGCAAAATCACGTCACGTTTCTCTTTCTGTGACTTTTGTTAATGTACACCTCCTCATGAGCCACCATTGCTGCCAATGCTTTTCTACGGGAACATCAGCGCGTGGATTACCATCGATGGTAATGGGCACCTCGAAGAACATGGTGTGGACGTCGACGATGGAGAGAAAACAGTAACCTGCTACATTGCTTCGGAAGAAGGCAAAGGTTTCCAAGTTCATTGGTGCGATAGGTCCTTTGAGTGTCCCACAAGGGGCCGGATATATATAGACGGACGAGCTATGGGAGGAAAGATCATTTCTGGAAGGACATTCAACCGGAGTGTAGTCAAGAAGGGATTCAGAACGTCAGGGAATACGAGAATGCCCTTTTTGTTTTCGAAATTAAAGCTCACCGGTGAGTTGTGGTGCCCTTCTTAAGTGCACTGTCGAAATCTCTTATTTGGTGTTCCGGAAGACATTGAGGATGCATCCAGTTTATCTGCAGAAAATCCTGGAGAAATAGAGTTGATTATCATACGCGTCAGGTTACGAAGCAGGAAAATATATGATAAGTCACATACTGCACCTGAAACTTTGGAGTTCAACGAGAAAGATGTCAAAGGTGCCGCGCATAACACAACGTAGCGTATTGTGGATTTTCCTCTCTGATGCGAAATATCTCGGTCTGAGTTTGCGTTTATTCTTCAGGTTCGGGAAGCCTATTGTCGATAGTAGGAGTGTTTTAGAGCATGAGACGGAACCATACGGTGATCCTATCGCCCGCTTCCGTTTTCGATATATGCCAATAGGTCTGAATGATGTTTCTTTGGTTCTGACCGTCACTCTTTGACATTCGATCAGATTTACTACGAGCAAAGGATATAGCGCCATACCCACCCCGCAAAAGCCGTCTTCAAGTCGACGAAGAAGAGCTCAAACCTCACTTCCCTATCGACCTTACAACGAATGATCCAGCATTAATTAGGGTAAGTTCATTACTTCGGAATGGACAGGCGGTACTTTTCTGATTTGTGTACCACTAGTCTGCTTCTTCGGCATCAACCCTCGGCAATGGTTCAAATTCTAGAAATCTCTCCGTCGTTCCGGCCAATAGTAGAGTAAGCTCGCAGATCCTACCCATTTGAAATGTTGACTAATGTCTTATTTTGTCTCTAGGGAAGCTCTGTGACTCTCGCTGGTTCTCCTCCTATACCAGTGAAAAGAGCAAGATTTGACAGTCTCTCGACTTCTGGGAGTTCAGCCACGTCAAGAGCCGTGAAACGGGAAAAGTTAGAACCACCCTTGGCTTACGCTAGTCCATCGAGCCTGAGGGCTGTCAAACTGGAACCACTGGACTCGACTTCCTTCAGAAAGCCAGCTGGTGTAGTCCCCAGCTCATATGAAGTCATTGACCTGACGCATTGATAACGTATCCTCATTCATTTTCTTTGGTATCTTACATTGCATCACCCTGCAGCGGATGTATATGCATATCCGTATCTATCTCACATGTACATAAGTAACTTTCTGCTGTATATTTTCAATGAAAAGGTGCTTTTGTCTCTTGGCCAATGAACATCAAGTACATTCGAACAAGAGCAGTAGATTACTGGTTGAAAGAGAGAGATAGTGCGTACAAAATACGACATGGTAGTTGCACAAAGGAAAGGAACGTGGAGGGAATAACAGTTTATGGGTCAGGGTGAAGCAAGAAAATAAAGAAGTCATGGGCTAAAAGTCCAAAGTCTACCATATCGGGGCTAGCAAAGAGCGCAGTCGAGTGTTACTAGATCATATGGTATAGGATATCAAGTTTACGTCGTATCAGTGACCACGATAAGACTTACTGCAGTAAGTGTTTCAACTGAACCTTCGACATCAGCTTCTGGTCCATGCGAACCGTGGTGAAAGTATGACTCGGATCCGTGCAATTCTTTTTCGTTTAAGATTGATTGTGAGTCAATCATTGTCGTGACAGATAAAGGAGGCGAGTTTGGCCAACTGGGTGATAGCGATGAGTTCGAGGTTCTCAACCTCCTTTCTCCGGATACAAAGTCAAACAGCGAGCTGGCACTGTCGTCTGTGGTGGCTCGAACCTGTCTGCGCCATAAGAGAAGAACTACACATAGGGCAATTACTAGAAACAAGTTCGCGCAAGTTGCAGCATCAGGGTGTAGGCCCACGAACACCATTTCTGAGAGGGGTAGACACACCGAAAACGACAGCGATCACAATCGCAGCAACAGCAGTTTTTGGTAGATGGGGGTAAATCTGTGTAGGACACGGAGTAGCTGAGCCTTGGAGGGACCTGGAAGGTGATATGTATTTAATCAAGCACTCGAAGATAGGAAATCAGTGTACCCTTCGTAACATACACCATTTGAGTCAGGCCCGAACACCATTCCGCTGTGCGAAGCGACTTCTGCGTGGGCCGGACTAGGACAAGCATAGATTGTAGCGAGAAGAAAAACAGCTGGTCTCAAGAGAAAGAGAGACATTGCTGGTGTGAGCGGCACACAACGTATGACGGGGACAAGGAGACCGAATTGTTGTCGAGGATAGAAAGGGAAAAAGACTGGTAAGAACGGTCGTTTGACGGAGTTTGGGCAGGTGACGAGAACGGTTACAATTAGTCTTCCGCCACCCTAGCTATAGGTCTGGAGAAATTGCCAAAGGCAGGATTGAGCTGCAACAAAACAACAAAAGGTGTCGGGCGTTGGCTGTACAAAATACGTTTGTTTGTTTCCGGAGGATAGCAACTAGGTGATGGAGAATGCAAAGAACAAAAAGAGGAAAGGCATGGAGACTGGATACGCTACGTTTGGAGATGGGAGACTTCTTTCCCTCGGGACGGTCCGATCTTTGAGTGGCCGTTTGTCAAAGACGTAAGAATCAAGCCTATAGATGAGTCAATCAGATGGAGAAGCTTTCTAAGAAGAACAAAAGACAGTATAGATTATGGTACTTACTTACAGATTGCATTGTGTTGAAACAGTCAGCTTCGACCGTGGCAGTGAGACGCGAAGAAGGGTAGAACACAAAAGGGGGGAACAAAAGGAATTGCAATTCCGCGGACAAACAAAGCAAGAGGATAATCCAATGTCTTAAGATACAACATTATAAAAATACAACAAAATACCTGACAGATACAGAGCGGAATACAGTCCTATGAGACCTCCTCCATATCTTCATCCTCTTCATCGTCCTCGAAACCATTAGCGTCCTCCATCTTAACATCACCTTCGAAAGAACTTGGCCCGGCAAAAATTTCGCCTTTAATCTGTACGAATGCAATTATTTTTGGTTTCATTTCATGGTCAGGCGATAGACATACGCCTTCTTCCTTGAATGTGTCCTTGACCTCCCATAAACCATTATATTCTCCGCTCCGATGGAGATACGCAATTTCCGATAAGACTTCTTTCAGATAAGCCTCGGGCTGTTGCGTCTTCTCTCGCAAAGGTTTGATACCCCACCGAGGAGTATCGCGGAACAAGGCAAAGAGAGCATCGAGAAGTTGATTCCTCGGCATACGAGCCATGCGTTCGAAAGTGCCTTTTGCCGGTCTTTTGTTCGTTGCCTGTGTTGATTGATTGGTTAGAAATCCGTGCAGGAAGACCAAAGCAGTAGACGTACGACGAGGTCCCTGAACGCACCACCGGCGCCCACACCAACTCCACTACTAAGCCTATTGATTCCACCTCTGCCGCCTGCGACCCCAGCATTCTCAATCATCTTAATTTGCCTGAGAGGTGTATTGTATTTTTGGTGACGTTCTCGCATCTGCTTGCGGTATCGTGCACTGAATGAAGGGCGAAGAGAGCAGTCGTGTTTGATGCGCCCAGTGAGGATAGTCGTCCTGGCGCGAGGATTCGGAGGAGCAGAAGGATTTGACGATAAACCGAAGGAAGCATCCTTAGGTCGCTCCGCGACCACGATGTGGTTGTCTACATTATCATTAACCATCTCGAGCTCATAGCAGTCAGGTTCAGCATCGGAAGAGCTCTGCAATGCGTTAGGTCCAAATACAGGCCAATTCGGATTTGGCGAAGTGGTGGAGTCATTTTGTTGTGGAAGAAATAAGATAATTCGAGTTTTCTGGCCAGGTCCAGGGTCGGTATATATTCGTAAAGAAGCGAGGTGAACATCTTCAGCATTTACAGCGACCCAGCGCTCCAATAAGAACTTGGGAATCTGGGCTGCAGTAAAATGTACCGCTCGCGGGAATTGAGATTAGCATGGATTACCTTGACCATCCATACTTTACCATGTCCTTGGTTGAGCATGAGCGTTTCGTCTGGATCCGGCAGAAAGTCATCCTCTTGAGCGCCGACTGCGAAAGGCTTCTTTTCATCCTCTACTTCGTTCATGGTCGTTTCAAAACAAAGTGACTTCAAATCTCATAAACGACTCAAGCACGTGGAAGTCATGGGACTTCTGCAGTAATCTTAGATCTATCATCTAAGCGCTTTCCAAGTATCGCTAGACACCCACTATGCCTCACTCGCCCTCAAAGAGGACAACAACCTTCGCAGCTCGGGGTTCCCCTGCTGGCTGTCTGACTTGGATTATACCATTGCCCAACTACCCGGTAACCACCGCCTACCTCCCCTCCAACATCTCAACGGACACCACATCGACAAACTCATCAACACCATCGTCTTCTCTACCAAAACAGACCTACAATCTCATATTGACACGTGGTCAAAACTCTCCCTTCTATGACATCACCTAGAACCAAATGATGAAGGCCCCGCAAAACCGCTGTTGATTGGTCTACGGCACTACCTCACTCAAGTCACAAATCACTCACATCGCCGCTGCATCACCAAGTTACTCTGCGGGGACTACATTCCTAACATGTTTCGAGCATCTCCCTCACCTCTCCGCCAGCTGACTGCTACAGAACATGCCAATTGTCTCTGCCGAGCTTGCAAATCTCACCCTGAGACCCCTCAACACATTCTATTACAATGCCCCTCACTGAACAGCATATCCTGCCTACGAGCTGACTTCATATCCGGCATATGCCACGCCCGACCTCTCCCTCTCAATGCCGTCTTCTCCGACTTGACCGCTCTACACTACCTCAAGTCTTTCATCTTTGACCTCAAAATTCATCCATGACACCGTGGACCGCTGGCAATCCTTCTTGGACACAGGCTTCGACTCTGAAGGGGTTGCTGAGAGTGAAAGTGAACACTCCGATGTTGAATAATTTGTCCCTACGGTACTACAACCGTACATCATGTTAGTTACATACTATAATATGTATTTTACCCCCTCTACTCTCACTGCAGTCTACCATCCCTTGTCGGATGAGCATTCACTGCAGTCGAGATGGTTGGGCCCGGCTGTTCCCTTGCAGGACCCTGTCTTAGACGGAGCCGCATATCTATCTATCTATCTAGTGTTCCCCTGCGGGGACCTACACCTTGCTTGGTTACATTTCCCAGGCTTATTTTTTCGAACTGCAACCACTCGTACATCAAAACAGAACACAACGAAAGATTCACATTGATGTGTAGCAAAAAAACGTAGTCATTGTAGAACATCAATAGCAAAGAATATGCTACTAGCTTTGAACATGTTCAACCAGTTCTCGAAACCATTCTGTTGCTCAGGCTTAAACACGTCGTCGGGAATAGATAACGTGAGGCTGACTTTAGGCACAGGACTGGTACTGGGCCTGCTTGCTTCGTTATTTATCGTCTGAATCATCATTAGTAAGTAGTTGAAAGTTTGATGTGAACAGTACAGACCAACGTGGACCCCGGATATCATTCTGTGATTGTGAAGAACAGTGTAAATAGGTCCTGTGCAGTGTCTGAAGCAATGTCACCGCCCGTATCAAACAGAGCAGTTAGTACACTATGATATGTACTCCACATAGGGTCCTTCTTAGTCTGTTCCAAGACCTCCGGCCGAGATAGGACTTGAGAACACAATATGGACATGTCTGCACTGACACGCATTAGCCATGGATGTGAACAACACATGGGGTTTGCTTACAGTAGAAGAGATTGTCCTTCAAGCCGCACCAATATATTCAACTTTGCAATCGTCGAATCCCATAGCTGAGGGGCAATCACATACTCGAATTTAGACTCGTAGATACTGAAAGGCAAGTAGGACAAACAGGTGGAATTTAAATGATAGCTCATATTCCAACTATGAGCTTCCATGTAATCTGGTTTAGGGTTGTCTCTACTGAAATGGTTGAATTTTATTACGTGACAGTACTTGTCGCCCACTGAACATGTGCACAAGAAGGACAACACAGTGTCGGGATTGATGGTCATTGCAATCAATGGCATGTCAAAGAAGGTGTAACCGTGGCGACTGAAATATATAATGTGCAACTGCTGCTGATCCGAGGGCGTAACATCGACGCTGTTGATAAGACCAATGTTGTTCACTAGTGTCAAGAGAGGAAAGAGGCAGTATGCTGCACAGTGCATGAACACGTTCATCAGGCATGCTGCGGAGTACTTTAGTATATTCTTTTGTACTTCTCAAGGTACACACTGGAAGGGAATGAAAACACAACTTCGAGTGGTGAAGCTGTTGAAGCAACAAGTCGGACCTCTTTACGCCCTTTCCGGAATGACCACGTTTCCACAATTCCACTTACTACCTCTGAAAGTCCATGGTATCATCAACATCATCACTCCTGCTCTTGCGTAATAGCTCCTTCACTCGGATAAGGTCCATTTGAAAAGTAGACTGTTGTCCTTGCTGGGGACGATAGGTGTATTCCTTTGCGATATACCAGATGCCCACCGATAAGCAGTGATCGATGTGACAGAAGGTGTTGAGAGGCAAAGGGAACAATGCATGTATGAAAAAGTTCAGCACAGAGATCCCGGCAACAATTAAACCGGTGTCAGCCTGCATCCACCACAGTTAACAGCAAAACATAACAGTTACTGTCCACGTGCCTGCAAGTCCTGAAGCTCCCCTATTTCATGCGACGTGAAATATTTCCCGTAAGCGTGTTGTGCACTATGGTGCCAGGTGCTGAAATTAGATGCGATGGTGCGATGTTTTTTGCAGCACCATGCAAATTTGGCAAGGACGATAGGGTCCCAGTACGCAATAATTTCGTCTTGAACTTCTGCTGGTCTAAGAACTTTAGGTCAGGATAATGCATGGAGCAGTTGATAAAACGTAATACAGATCTAGTATCAATTTTTTGACATAGTTGGACACCATAGGAAAACAGAACAGGCTGGCATAACTGCACCAATATATGAAAAACTTGTTTGTTGTTGTTGTCCGATGCTTGATGTTGGCAATACGGCTTACCTGGCAATTCGCACAGCACTACTTACTAGGTTGTAAGCGAGACAACCACGCTCATTCTGCATAGGTTACATCCTTGATTTCTCAAGTTAACTAAATGTGCATTTCCGAGGGCACACTACTGAAATCAACATCATGTGCGAGAACCATAATTTGGTGGGCGATCACATTATAGTACATTGTAAAAGGTGTTTTCCTCAAGTGATCAATGCGTTGTAGCTCCACCACTGCTTCAATGAAAGCACCTATTTCTATGTAACCTGGGTGCCAACCTTTTGAGAGTATAGTAGATGCCAAGGCAAATGGTTTCGCGGGTCCGCCTTGAACTTCAGACTGTAAACCGGTGACCTATGACGAAGGATTACAAGATAGCTCTTTGAAAAGAAAAATAACAAACAACACAGCAGTCACTTAATTGTAAGTCAATTATGTCACAATTAAGAGGCGTCCAGGTTCGAATGTTACATGAGGGCTGTCAAGCAGTGAGAAGTTATTCACAAACGATGTGAATATAAATCATACTTACCATGTTGGACTCCTCGACGTCTTTATACATTTGTTCCCTGAGTGACAATAATTGATTATAATAGTTGCCTGAGACCATGTCGTGTTGCTCATTTGGATACTCGTCCACACCCTGCAAATAATCAGACATACGTTCTAAATTTCATATAAATTCATGAAAGTACATCACCGAGATCCTTAGCACTCGACTTAATGTCGACAATGATTCCAAACAAGCGCGGACGGAATGGTCTGGAAGTGACACCGGTTTCGTATGACCATTTTGCATGTGATTGGTTTTCCCCATAAATAATCGGCATTGGTTGACGGCGGTAGGAGGAGTGCAACTCGATGTGACCGAGTAACATACTACCCTGGCTGGGATCAGCGATGTGGGTTAGGAAGTCATCCATTGTGGGAATTATGAGATAGTCAATGGATTGTTGTCACAAAGTGTCAGTGATGGAGTGACTAAGCGGGGCAGTGGTGTGGAGCAACGGGGCAAGCGGCAGAGCAGAGTGACTGAGCAGATGGTAGAGGTGGAGCAACTGAACGGAGCGTGGACAGACTGGTCCCAAGATAATGTCAGAGTTATATTAGTATCGTAGTTGTAAGTACTAGTAAGTGGGCACATACCTGGTCCCAAGATAATGACAGAGAGGTCAAGATAAGGGACCAGGTAGTGGGGGGGGGGCTGGCTTTATATACACAATCCGATCTGCGAGAAATGACGATGTAATACTGTACAGTTTAAGAGTAAAGAAGGTGGCGGAAGCCAGTAGAAGGAGAAGGGTAACTGATGGATCAGTAATCAATGAGGGTTCGACAATGGTGGGATGTGAAAGTGATGGAGTGATGTATCGTACAAATAAGGGCATAGAGACAGTGAGAAAAGGAAAATGATAGGGGCTACGTACTTCATGACAGGGAGCTTGAGTTTGTAAGACAAAGTACCAGGTCGACTGATGACCTTGAAAGGACCAAGATATTTTTCAGAGAAATTTTCAGTAGGACGAGTAGATCTAATATGCTTAGCCAGAACAAATACTTCGGAGCCAATCAGAAACCCCGGGTGCGAGATTCTTTTCCTGTCAGCTTGTTCTTTGTAACAAGATTGAGCTAGAAGGATTTCTTCTCGAAGGAAGACATGGAGTTCATCGAGGTTGACGACGAAGTCTCTGGCTAGGTCAGACTTCATATTGACCTTGGGCCGAACGGTAATGTTGGGATGGTATCCTTTGTTGGCAAAGAATGGCGTAATACCAGTGGAAGCATTCGGCGTGCTGTTGTAGGTGAACTTGGCGATCAATAATAAGTGGGACCAGTCATCTTGTTGATAGGAGCAGTAAATCCTGATGTATTGTTCAAGAGTCTGGTTGACATGCTCGGTCTGCCCATTGGGTTCCGGATGGTATCCAGAGGTATAGTGAAGTTCCATGGAGAGCACTTTGCTGAGAGCCTGGAAAAATGCCGGAACAAATTCGGAACCACGATCAGAAGTGACATGATTAGGGACACCATGCTTAGAGAAGACGTGAATAACAAAAAGCTCAGGTAGTTGTTTGGAAGTGATGGTATCGAAAGTTGGAATAAAAATGGATTGTTTTGCGGCTCAATCCACAACGACAAGGATAGCTGTATAACCATTTGACATTGGGAGTTGCTCAATGAAGTCCATGGAGATCGAATCCCATAGTCGGACCGGAACCGGCAGTGGTTTCAACAAGCCATAGGGCCGATGATGGCGAGGCTTATTGCGACCACAAATAGTACAGGAGGTAACCATAGTCACATACGAAGTGTCTGACCTTGGGCCAAGTATACTGATGACGTACAGCTTCTAGGGTGCGGTTCTGGCCGAAATGGCCCGAGAGTGGGTGGTCATGGAAATAATGAAGGACTTGAAGGCAAAGATCACCATGGTTCAGGACGTAAATATGGTCATCTAGGCGTAATAAACTATCACTACCTAAGCTCCAACGTTCATTGGAAGGATCCTTGGCAAGTTCCAAACCAACAATGGAGCTCAGGTCAGCCGGAAGGGTGAGAATAATAGCCTGGTGTAGGGCTTTGATATCCATAATAATTGAAGCTTGTAATGCCGGGCCTTCTAGGAAAGTAGCTCAAAGAGACGCAGTGAGTTGTTCATTAGTAAAGATAGGACAGAAGTTATGAGGGTTCACTTGGGCGTAGCCAATATCCCCCTCTTTAGGGTAGACATCCCAGCATCTAGTCATTGAGTCGGGTTTTTCGCCGAGTTTCGCTGGCCGGAAGCAGATGACCATATTAAATTGATATAGAAATTCTGACCATCGGACCTGTCCGCAAGTGAGAACCTTGGTAGTAGAGAAATACTCAAGATTTTTGTGATTGGTGATGACATCCACTGGATCGCCCGAGCCTTTCAGATAGTGATGCCAAGTGTTAAGATCATGTATACCGGCAAGCCATGCCAAGGGCCAATCAGTAAATAAGAGCAGAAGCTGTGATGGGATGGTGGTGAAGTTATTAACAACACCACCATTACACCGCTAGTCCCCAGAGATCAAGAGTAGAGAAGGGAGGAACCAGAGGCAGCCAAGCCCACACGGCGGTAATGCCAACAATGAGGAGCAAACCAAAGAATGTCAAAGTCCTAAGGTAGAAACAGAGAGTATCAAGGATGATACAAGTTGTCTGAGTTGAAGAGAGCAATCTAAGTTGATAATTAAACTGAGGAACTAAATTACAGTACAGGAGTATTTATATCAACTACTCGGCGGCTTGGAGCGAAGCACCAGACTAACTAATAGAGGCTGTACATTTAGTACTGTCAGGGTAAGAGATAAGACAATAAAACTGGACTAAGTCAAAAGGGAATATCTAGCGAGAAAGAACAATAAGATAAAGATTACAATAAGTCCCAGATCTTCGGAAGGCTGACACCAGCAGTAGGCGCCGAGCATGGTCTTGACACCAAGCTTTAAAGGCCTCGAAAATAGCCAGTAGCTCTTTGTCATGAGTATCATAATTGAGTTCAGCAGTGTGAAGCGTCCTGGAAAGGAAGGCTAGAGGATGAATTTCACCGTCAGCATATTGGATGGAAAGAATTGCCGCAATGGCGTAGTCAGAAGCATCGGTTTCCATGATAAGTGGGTGATTCGGCTCCCAATGGGCCAGTATCGGCGCAGAAGTAAAAGCGAGTTTGAGGTTTTCGAAGGCCTCTTGACAGCTGCTATCCCAGATCCAAGGCGCACCTTTCCGGGTAAGCTGAGTCATCAGTACAACAATATCACTGTAATTGTAAATAAAACGACGATAGAAATTTGCAAAACCAAGGAAAGACTGAATGTCTTTAACCTTCCTCGGAACAGGCCACTCTAGAACTGTTTCAACTTTCTCTTTGGACATAGTCAATCCATCGGGAGAAAGGATATAACCCAAATACTCAACAGTGTCCATATTGAATTCACATTTCTCGGGATTAGTGTAAAGCCAATGGTACCGAAGTCGCCGAAGAACTTTCTTGACGTGTTCTTGGTGTTCCTCTGGCATATCAGAGTAGATCAGAATATCATCGAGATAGACGATGACACAAACATCAAGCATGTCAGAGAAGATGTCATTAACCGTTGGAACACCGCAGGGGTGTTCATAAGGCCAAATGGCATAACTTTCCATTTGTAAGAGCTGTATCGGGTCCGAAAGGTGGTTTTCCATTCATCACCTTCTGCGATTCTGACTAGATGATAAGCATGAGCGAGATCCAATTTGGTGTATATTTTAGCTCTTTTCGGAGCATCGAGAAGATCTGAGATGAGTGGGAGTGGGTAGCGGTCCTTCTTGGTGATACGATTGAGACCGCGGAAATCCACACAAAGGCAAAGTTTGCTGTTCTTCTTTGGGACGAAAAGGACCGGAGCGCCGTGAGGAGAGGACAACGGATGTAATAGTGCCAGTAGCCAGCTGTTTGTCAATAAATTCTTTAAGGGCTACAAGCTCCTTTTCAGTATAAAGGGTAAATATGGCCGAGAGATGGCACAGTGCCTTCTTCCAGGTCAATCTTCAAATCGTGAGGTCTTTGTTCAGATAAAGAGTCTGCAGCAATCTCGTCGAAGATGTCTGCAAACTCTGCATACTCTTCTGGAATAGAGAGTGGTAATGGAGGGACAACAGGAGTGGTTGGGGAGCAGTCGGCGGTGCGGGCTGCAACCTGCGAGTGAATAGCATGAAGTAATATAGGTTCCATATCAGCATCCTTGCAAGCCCTATTAAAGACTGCAGCACTGACAAGTGCAATGTTGACCTCCGGGATTTCCAGTTGAGTGGCGAATTGAGAGACCGTGGGGTAAGAGTAGATGGGTTCAAAGGGAAATTTGGACAACAGAGGCTGAGGCCTCTTCGGCCGAGAGCGGGAGCAAGAACGAGAGCGAAGTGAATCCCCTAGAGGGGTTTCCAGAATTGTCGGTGAAACTGACGGTGAAAGTTTCGGTAATGGAACAGCGACCTTTGCATCAACAATGTTGGTGGCAGAAGGCACAGATGTCTGTGGAGAATCCATTACGCCGCTAGTGTAAGACCTGGGTCAGAATAGGTCTTAGGGTAGGTTTTGGTATAAGGAGTTTATGTTGTAGCATGCTAGGAGCAAGCTGTGTCATGAAGTACGTAGCCCCTATCATTTTCCTTTTCTCACCGTCTCTACGCCCTTATTTGTACGATACATCACTCCATCACTTCCGCGTCCC